>WAAB01000441.1:695-11868 GCA_013389865.1 Piaya cayana
TAGAGGGAGAAATTTAGAGCTCTATTTAAATAATCCATTTATATATTTTTTCCTGTGAATGCTGATTTTATTTTTTGTAATTATGTACTTACATTGCTCTATTTTGGGTGCTGCAAAATACCATGAAAAGGGAGGGGTTTGGTGAGGCTTTTTTTTTTTCTTTTAATTATTTTTCCTTCTAATGTAAGACTGTGGTGGGTCTCTGAGGTTCATATTTGGCTTTAAGAGATCAGTCTCAGTCAATTCTGATGGATCCAGCTATTTTGGCCAATGGTTACCCTTCTGTTAATTCACTTGTGGGAAAAAGAAATAAAAGAAAAAAATGAAAAAAAAAAGTAAAAACATCATATGGTGGTTCTAAAATCCTCTCATCTATTGAATTCATCACACATATATAGACTGAGAATGGAATTCATCCATCCTTCGGTATCAGGAGTTTGAGTTAAAGAGTTGCATGGATGGGAAAGTTTTATAATCACATTCCCTGGACTGAAATTATGTGGTAAAGATCAGGTTAACCTGGGTATAGGCAGCTGCCAGAAAACACAGAAAATGCCTTAGGAAGCCAACCTTTCTGCTTTGCCTGAGCCTTAAAGCACAGTGTATGTGTGCATGTGTCTGTTTATGCAAGACAGACACACACATACACACATACACACGCCTCATTTAAATGGAGACATGCACACACACACACTAAAATTCATCCCTAGTGGTAATTTCATTGGTGTCAAGGTACTGATATATAGGAGAAATTCAGCAATTTATCTTAATGACCAGATGAAATCTGTCACTCAACAATGGCAGCAAAAGAAAGACTCATTTTTCTTTTTACGTTAATATTTCACATTGGGTAAAACGTGGACCAAAATGTGAAAGATTTAGGTACTCGCACCAGGAAAACTTTAATTCCTGTCTTAGCTGACTCAGCCTCCGAGATTTCCTCTTGTCAACAAATGTATTGAGCTTATACTGGGACGATTCAGAGCAGGAGCCTGGCTAGGGGCTCTGATCATCTGCTCTCATCCTACCCTGATATATTCATTGTAAAGATGTCTACCCTGTGAAAACCTATTGGCTGAGTATCCAAAGTGTGTAACATGCCTCATCATACCACATGCGCAACCAGATCCAGTAAAGAATGGTGAAGCTGATGAGATGCACAATTCCGACGTTGGCATCTTATTACTGCCTTAGAGTGTTGAAAGCCAGTTCCCTTTCCCTAGTAATCGCTTTCCTGGTTTCTTTTCTACTAAAATTCTCATACCTATTTTATATATATTTTTTTCCTTTTCTTAAAACTGGTATCAATTTCTTTTTTTCTTTGCTACTGAAACTCATTTTTTAATTTTTTTTTTTTATTTTACTACCTAAAAAGCAGATTTTAAGTAAACCAGAAGATTTGATAGATCCCAAAATAGACATTAGGAAGAAATTATTCATGAGGAGAGTAGTGAGGTACTGGAACAGGTTGCCCCATCCCTGGAGGTGTTGAAGGCCCNATATTTTGAACAGAAAGTACTTTACGTTTGGGTTTTTTTTCCTAAAAACTCTTATATTTTTAGTATAAGAAATGAAAGCTTCATCGTGATTGTGTCCTTCCACTGAATTTGCCATTTTTTAATTTAATAATATTATTTTTGGTTAAAAAGAAAATATTATATTAAAATAATATTAGAAGTACTACTAGTACACTATATAGCAGTAAGTCTCCACATTAAAGAGCACAGACCACCAGTAATTCATACAGACTGTTGTGGTGGTCCACAAAATAAACATTTTGGAAGCAAAGCAGTAGGGGATCCTAATAGTTGTATGAAAAATAGCCCAGCAGAAATTTTGTCTGCTGTTCAAGTCTTCATCAAATGGAAAAATTAAATGAACTCCTCCTTTGTGGCATGACTTTATGCAGTACTGAGAAATCTGTATTTGTTGAAAGGGTACCAGTATCTATACAGCTGCCTCGGAGCAAACTTCTTCATGGGACAACTCCCAGGGGAATTTCTGAGACTGCTATAGGGCTTTTTCAGCCTGTTCTGAGCTGCAGATTGCCGTGGTTATTTCAGAATTAGCTTGTTTCAAAACAGAAGTTACAGTGATCAAGAACTTGCAGCAGACTTGGATTTTGCCCTAAAAATCTTTGAATAATCTGCGTTCAACAGACTAGTATAGTTTTGTTATGTGCTCTACATAAAATCAACACATAGTTTATAGACTCGTTGAGGAGGGCAGTGAGACTGATGAAGGGTCTGCAGCACAAGTGTTATGGGGAGTGGCTGAGGGAACTGAGATTATTTAACCTGAAGAAATGGATGCTGAGGGGGACACCTTGTTGCTCTCTACCTACAATTACCTAAAAGGAGGTTGCATTGAGATGGGTGCTGGTCTCTTCTCCCATGGAACAAGTGATAGAGGAAATGTCCTCAAGTTGCTCCAGGGGAGGTTTAGATTGGATATCAGGAAAAAATTGTTTCATGAAAAAGTGGTGAAACACTGGCACAGTCTGCCCAGGGAAGTGGTGGAGTCACCATCCCTGGAGGTGCTCAAAGAGTGTGTAGATGTGACACTTTGGGACATGGTTTAGCAGGTACAGTGGTGTTGGGCTGATGGTTGGACTTTATAACCTCAGAGGTCTTTTCCAACCTTAACAACTCTATGTTTCAATGATTGCATGACTAATTGATGCATTTGGTGGCTTTCAGATTATGCCGAAACACTGAAAATTATTAAAGGTGTAACATGCAGTGATTACAAGAAATTGAGAGGAACAATGACAATCCAAGAGTGTGGAAGATGAAAGAGAGTGAGCTGTTGTTTAGTGTTACTCATAGGGGGGTGATTTGAATTAACAGGATGAGAAATGCAGAATTGGGATGGAAGATTGTAAGACCTCTAAACCAAGAGCCTTAGGAAAAGATTTTAGAAAGAGAAGTGTATCATCTGGGACTCTGAAAGCTAGACTGGATGCTAAAGCTACATGCCCACTAGTGAACTGAATAAGGTCAGAGGGCTGTAAGAGCAAATATCACAGCAGAGTTGACATTCATACTGTGGGATCCCCTTTTTCCCAAGCTCAAGTTGACATAATCCATCCTGATGACTGAGGTCTAAAAGGCCTAGCAGTCTAAACTGATTTCTGCATCCCACATGAGGTGATGCAAAAGCGAGGGCTTAAGTCTTGCCAGTGAACCAAAGTGGATTAACCCTTTTTGGTTTGAAGATATTTCAGATGTGCTCAAAAATAACTGCTGTAGTCCACTACAGTCACTCTCCTGGATCATGACACTTTCTGTATTTCAGCTCATGGATCAGGGTTCTCCCTCAGAGACAAGAGAGCGTATTATCAGCAAGTCAATGCAGTGACATTTATCTCTGTACTGTCACTCACTGCAGAGCTAGTTATCTCTGAACAGACTGATACCACCTCTTCTCACCCAGAGAGAGAAGTGATAGTGGTGTTATCTCGGAGGCTTTACACCCAGCTTTGGCCTCAGTTAACATCCTCCCTTTGATAGGAGAGCAGGAGGAAGGGCCATGGTGGAGCACAGGCTCTAGTGCCAGATATAGTCAGTGAGAGAGGTCAGGATGAAGGGGAAGCTGTAAGGCAAGATCATCTGGGTGGTTCTCACAGGAAGGGTTGCTTCTTATGATATATTTCTCTCTCAGATGAAGACACCCATAGCCAGAAGGCTATTTGTTCCCCTAGCATGACAAAGAGTTGGTGGAGAATCTCAAAGGAGGGTGTCACAGAGGTGGGCAGAGCGGTTGAACTTGAAGGTGCTGCTGAGCAGACAGCTGTGTGTATCTCTGAAATGTTCTTAGAGTGAGATGGATGGGGAATGGTCAGGGCAAAGACAGATCTCCCTGAGAGGTACTGGAAAAGCAGGTCACCAACTCAACTGAACAGGAACAAAGACAAATGTCAAAATGGCACAAGTCAGCAATCCACAAGTATTTACCATCTTTCTCAGATAATGATGCCATGCCAAGCCCTTTAAAAGTTACCATTCATTTATCCTCAGAAATGGAGGAAAAGGAGCTGCCTCCCAAAACTGGATGTTGAGATCTTTTCCTGGTGGGTAGATACATTCTGGTGGGTCTGAATACATTCTCCCATGTCGTATTCTCCACCCAGAGTGGTGAAAGGAGCAAACTGCTTGAAAAAGCAATGTTCACACTTCTTCAGTATTTAGGCATTGGACATTATTTCTGTCAGGTCCACAAACTATATATTTTCCGGGTTTCTGGTAGATTTCACAGGTTTCATTTTATCTTCTGAGTGATGAGAGCGCACACCACCTGCTGTCACCCAGTCAATGTTCAAAGGTCTCACATGAGTAATTAATATGTTTATTACTCTTGGCAATATAGGTGGCAATACAGACTGCAAATCTTCTCCTGGACAGAGGCAAGAGGGCAGGACAGGCAATCAGGCATCTAGGGTAAATGATTTTATCAAGGAAGGGACAAATGAACTACTTAATTTGAGTAAATCTCTTTTTTTTTCTATGGCTCATCTTCATTGTTCACATCCAGTTTACACCTGCAACAACAAGAATAGGCTGCCAGTCAATGTATTGGTGTGACTTATTTGACTTTTCCTTGAGCCAGGATCCCCAGGAGGAGCCCGGATAGCACTGTCTCCTTTAGCAAGTTCAAAAACAATTACATCTCAGTCAGTTCTCCCAGGGCAAATGTGGGAACCTAGATAATTCTTCCTGGCTGGGTCACAAAT
Source organism: Piaya cayana (assembly GCA_013389865.1). NCBI lineage: Eukaryota > Metazoa > Chordata > Aves > Cuculiformes > Coccyzidae > Piaya > Piaya cayana. Next base: position 5,428 of record WAAB01000441.1, read on the forward strand.
GTTTAGTATGCAGACAGAAGCAGAATCCATTGGCTCCATATCTGCCTCCCTCCAACTCCCTTTTTTTCCCCCTGTACTAAATCCAGAGGACCTGTGAACCTATGACAGAGGCAGGAAGATTTCTTGCTACCTATCACAAGTTGTGGGAAGCTCATAGGACCCAGTGGAAACCATGATTCTGGCCAAAACAACACCTATCACATAAATAAGAGTTGGAAAATACATGAGATTTATATTTATTATTGTAGTAAATCTTCCTCCTCTTTTCAACGTCTTCTGGCACACAGTAACACTCAATGCACCACTGCACATGGTATATTTAATAAGATCCTTATTTCTCCACCTTTCAATTCTTTTATTTATCGCCATGACCCAGACAAGGTGGTATTTGAGAAAAGCTGACACAGGCATTTACGTGGCCAAGGGCCAAATCCAGAACTGGTGCAAACCTGTTTGATTCCACTGTAGTCAATAGAGCTATGTCAATATTCCTTGCTTATAATCCAGTCTCTCAAGTCAAAGCAGAACAGCTGGGTTGTTTCCTTTGATATGCAGGATAGATACTTAGCAACTACTCAAATGTTAACTACTATTTTTCTGATTTAAACCGCTCCGTTAAATAGTCTAGCATGAGACAACAGGAAAGATTTTCCAGCGTAGCTAATGACTTGAAGAACTTCTATATTTTTACTTTCCCACCATTAAAGATTAAAAGAACAACGGTTTTCCTGTTCTTCTCAAAATTCAACAACCTTAAGCTGGATGGTTGGAAACAGTATTTTCAATGTTTTAAGTCATTGTATGCTTCTGTTGTCCAAGGAAATCTCCAAAACACATAGGAGTAAGCGGGATAAGAGGCAGAGCGAGGAGAATGGAAAAAAGCGAGAACGCTATATTGTTCTTAGCTGAAAATAGATTCATAAAGTAAATACAAAATAACATAATGTGATTTTCTTTCAGCTGGGAAGCGGTTCTGAAGGAAAAAAAGAAGAGAGAAGTTGAAAGTAGGGAGAATAACAAGAGAAAGAGTCAGAGACCAAACTCCAAAAAGAAGAGGAGATTCTGTGTGTGTGCGTGCAAAAGTTTTCCACTAGAGGAGAGCGGTGTTGGTTTGGAATTCCAGTCCAAAGGAACGCTCCCATAAATTAACTCATTTTTGTTTTTTCAAACATCAGTTAGCTTCACCACAAGGTCTCGGTGCTGTGCCATTTCCAAACCACTTTGGGACTGTCAAACATAAATCACGGGGTGTGGAAGAGGTGGAGGCAGAGAGTTATGATCTGGGCACAAGGTGCAAATTGCTTAGAGTTAGCGCCAGATTTCTCCCCCACCTCCCCATCCTCCCCCTCACCCCTTTTCACCACAAGAATTCTTTTTTTATTATTATTATTCCTTTTCTTGTTCTTTTTTACGCCTGTATTTCTTCCATTCTCTTTCCTACTGTCCCCTTTTATTCTTTGTTATAATTCTTACTGTAACTAGGAATAATTAATAAGACACCATTAGGTTAGCATTTACTACAGAGAAGACCTGTATTAGAACACTACTCCCAAGACAACATCCATAGCAAACTTCTACCCTGAGGAAGTATTTTCCTCTCTTTTCTTTCTTACTTCCCTCCTCTTCTTTGTTTTATGTTCTCTAGCAGTGATGGTGGTCTCAGACTCACAAAAAGATCCAGCAATTGGAAGGATAATAAATGAAAGTTACTTTTTAATAGTAAGTACTTCTTCCTTGAACACACCACTCCAGTAATCTATGACATTGATTCTTATGCTCACAGATGACTACAGGTGACTTTTTCTGCAGGGGCAAAGAGAGATAGATAACCTGATTATCAGCAGAGTGTTTTGTATAATCAGAATTTTAGGCTGCTGCTTCTTGTCTACCGTTGGACAGCTCAAACCAAAGCAGATTAGAAAAAAAGAAAAGTAATGGTCAAAAATACATGACTGAGTTTGCACTCTTTTTCCTCTCTCCACTGATGATGCTGGATAACGATGAGGAGATGTAAACAGACCTCTTTCAACATCAAAGATAAATCGTCTAAGCTGGAGTTTGGTAAATCTTCCCAGAATCACCAATTCCTGTAAATTTCTTCTTCAAAATAGTCTTGAGAGATGACAGCATTTGTATATTAGGAGTTTCTTACAACTGTATTATACTCCCCTGCTTCTCTCTGATCCATTTTTGGTCACTCCACTACTTGCCCTGGAGGAAAGGAAAGAAATAATTCTCCTATTTCTGTCTTATTTCAGGACTTCTGACGTAAGTAAGCCTGGAAACCAAGGCATGGAGATTCATCTTCCATTGACTGAAACCTGGACTTCAGTCTGGCCAACTCTCTCATTATAACAAGAATTTTAGTTGCTGATGGACCTTATGGTTTGCTTCAACCAGTTCTACGGAAAAGAGTATGTTTAAGGAAATTTGTCTAAGGTCCACAAACAATGTACTACAAACTCATTGAATCTGTCTTCCTTTATAAGCACAACTACAGTTTTATTTCCTTCTTATATATGTTTTAAAACCAGATCTTCTAATACTCTTCAGTCCATGGAGTGGGAATTTCCCTTCTTATGGTTTTTATTTCCTCCTTTGAGGGCAAAGACCTCAAACTTTGTCTAGAAGAGGAGTATCTACATGACCAAAAGCTGAACTGGTTCCTTATTTGGCTCCAGAACTAACCTACAGATAATGGCACAGATTTATTCTAACAATGAGTCCAGAGGAACCCAAATGCTGGAGTTCAGAGATGAAGAAAGGCATGGACAAAGAGGACATTGGTTTGGCACAGGTTTTCATTTCATGCTTCTCAGTAACGGCCCATGTAATGTTTTCCAAAGAATCCATTTGTAAGTCTGTAAGCTGTAGTCAACAGCTGCCTCGTTAGTGTTCCCTGGGGAAAGTTTATTTTGCACATCTTGTACTATCCTGGCCATGTAAAACATAGTNAGGACTTCTGACGTAAGTAAGCCTGGAAACCAAGGCATGGAGATTCATCTTCCATTGACTGAAACCTGGACTTCAGTCTGGCCAACTCTCTCATTATAACAAGAATTTTAGTTGCTGATGGACCTTATGGTTTGTTTCAACCAGTTCTACAGAAAAGAGTATGTTTAAGGAAATTTGTCTAAGGGCACAAACAATGTACCACAAACTCTTTGAATCTGTCTTCCTTCATAAACCCAACTACAGTTTTATTTCCCTCTTATATGTCTGTTTTAAAACCAGATCATCTAATCCTCTTCAGTCCATGGAGTGGGAATTTCCCTTCTTATGGTTTTTATTTCCTCCTTTGAGGGCAAAGACCTCAAACTTTGTCTAGAAGAGGAGTATCTACATGACCAAAAGCTGAACTGGTTCCTTATTTGGCTCCAGAACTAACCTACAGATAATGGCACAGATTTATTCTAACAATGAGTCCAGAGGAACCCAAATGCTGGAGTTCAGAGATGAAGAAAGGCATGGACAAAGAGGACATTGGTTTGGCACAGGTTTTCATTTCATGCTTCTCAGTAACGGCCCATGTAATGTTTTCCAAAGAATCCATTTGTAAGTCTGTAAGCTGTAGTCAACAGCTGCCTCGTTAGTGTTCCCTGGGGAAAGTTTATTTTGCACATCTTGTACTATCCTGGCCATGTAAAACATAGTCATTCCTGAAAATTGTTGACCCCTTTTTGAAAAATCATGGTTAGGTCAGTCACATTTTCTTTTCAGCTAAGTACTCTAAAACCACTGTTCCCTTCCAAAATTTCTGCCCTAGACCTTCCTATGTTTTTGCCTTGAGGGATCTAAGACAGCTGTAATTAAACCCTTCTACATGAAGTTTCATTGATTTTTTTTTTCATTTTTCACTATCACATTTCTTTCAGAGCTGAATATTGCATCCAAACTGAAATAAGATATATCCTGCATTTAAATGTGCTTGAATTATGCATCACCTGGCATATGTTTTATGCTTGCATCATACACACTGCTGAAAAGCAGTCTTGCCCTCAGCTAGTCTTCAGTTAGAGGTGAGTGACTTGATTTCTGCCAGGGTCAATCTTATCATGGGGGAAAGGGAAGAATGTGGAAGAGACATGAAGAGTTGATTTTCTTCTCCACAAACATTTCCCCTTTCTTTTACAGCATTGTCATAATACAGAGAGGGGACATTTTGGATGCTTGAGGAACCAGATAATGAGATTTTTATGTGAAAAGGAGTTGCAGTTTACAATGATGTAAGCAGCCAAAAAGTGTGGTAACCTTCAGGTGGCAGCATGAAGTACAATGGATAGACTTCTGCAGGTCAACTGATCACAAATTGGGAAGCTGAGTGACAGAGTAAAAAATAGAAACAGAAGCAAGCTTTGGCCATCAAGAAAAAACTGTTTGAATGGTCCTGTTGGAAAAAGAATCATGGTTGTTAGTGTGTCTGTGTAGGTTCTTCTAATAAAAGGTAATCTAATAAAACCTGCCAGCTTGTGCGCTTTCACACTTGAATGTCCCATGTTGAGAACTGTTTCAGGTTGAAAATGTATTGAGTAAAGCATAAACAGCATTCTTCAGGAAGAAGTTCAGCTGGTTTAAGAGCACTTGGAGGTCTCAAAAGGAAAATATAAGGAAGGATTTGCATATAACAGATGGAATGTAGGATTTTTTTCATAACAACTTTAAAAGTCTCAGTTAGAGAGGGCCTGAGCCATGAAATTCAGATCCAGACTATCCATACCTAGGAATTCAAATGAGCTTTGAGCTGTAGGTTTTACTTGGTCCCTTGCAGAGACATAGGATCCCACATACAAATAAAGCACAATGTTCAACTTTGAATCTCCTGTCCCCCTGGGGAAAGCACTGGTGTTTGTCATTAGAAGTGCATGAGCTGAGATCTTAAAAATTTATCCCTTGTGCCCTATAAGGAAATCATTGCAACTGCTATCACAGAAGACCTACAAAAAAGGGAAAATGATACAGGATCTACTCTTGCTAGGTCATCCCTAACAGCTACTTTTCTAACTCCATGTCACACATCATCCATGATGAAAGTTCCTCAGCTGCCTAAGCACTTCTAAAACAATCTAATATACTACTTCTCAATGTTTATGCAATCTCAGATGGCTTTTGCCACAGGGGAAATTGGTTTTCACTTAACTAGGATGCACCATAAGGTCCAGAAACTGCTCTGCAGAAATGCTATGTAGCCACTTTCTGATCCTCTCAAATTTTGTACTGGTGCTTATCCCCACCTTCTACATTATATTGCATTGGTCTTTCCTGAATAAGATCCTGTTTATATCTGAATAAATTATCAGATTATGGCAGTTTTCTGTTGATACGTCCTGACTTTGTATTATGTAAAATCGTAACTAATGTGCTTTGTCTTCTACTCTGAATTATTAACGATGACGATGATTCATCTCTCCTCATTATTCATTGTCAGAATTTTCCCTTGTAAAACCCACTTAATATATATTTCCATTTATACCTATTTTGTCTGTAGATTTTCCAGCAATTTTTGCCTCTAACCCGTGGTAGTTTAATCTATACTATGTTTGCCTAGTTTATTTCTGAGAATGTCATATGAGACAGTGTTAAAAGCCCTAATAAAATTGAAGTATGTATTGGCAGCTACTGCTCCTTCTGCAGCTACAAACTCATTACTGTCTACAGAAAGACATTAGGTTGGTTTGATATGTCAGCTTTTACTTCTTTTTGTCTTTTTTTTTGTCTTCTTTTTTCCCTCAGTCTTTCTGACTTTGTCTCATTGGGCATCTGGTCTCTTTTTGCACATCCACAGAAACTTGGCCTGTATTCCCCTTGCCATGATATGTGTGTGCTTGAAATAAATAAAGATCCCATGATTTAACCAGCCTTCTCCCTCTTTACACATCTGAACTTTCTTCTTCCACAGTATAATTTGCTTTGTATTCTCACGTGTTTATTTATTGAATAGTAAAATGTGTTCTACTCTTTTACCCTTTAAACTATATTTGACAGGAGAGAGGAACCTAAACCCATCCCAGTTTGATGCCAATGCTAGTAGCAGATGCCCAGAGATTGGAGGAAGAATACAGGTGGCAGGAGAGCACCTGAAGTGAAACACAAAGTGTGTCCTGTCAGTCCTACAGCTTCACTGGGGGCTCACCTGAGGTGACTCTATATGAACACATATAGCACGGGGAATAAACAAAAGCAGTGGGAGACATGCAAATGCCTCCCCGGAGGTGTTTAAGGAACAGGTAAATGAGGTTCTGAGGGACATGGTTTAGTGTTTGATAGGAATGGTTGGACTCAATGGGATCTGGACAGACTGGACCGCTGGGCAGAGTCCAACGGCATGAGGTTTAACACAGCCAAATGCCGAGTCCTGCACCTGGGGCACAACAACCCTATGCAGAGCTACAGACTGGGTGAGGTCTGTTTGGAGAGCTGCCAGGAGGAGAGGGACCTGGGGGT
>WAAB01000448.1:7936-47717 GCA_013389865.1 Piaya cayana
TTCTTGTAACTTTATAAAGTTTTTCTTTTTCTTTTTTTTTTTTTCCTTTTTTTTTTTTATCCTTTTTCCAAAAGGTGGTGGTGGTTGTTATCCCAGGAATGGGCCATCCTAAGTAAACCCAGTGCAGAATGGATTATCCTGACATGGTAGCAACACCTGTAGGTTAAGCACCTTTTGTTGTCCAGCCTGTGGCCTGATCCGCTGCAGAAATTCTTTTGTTTGAGTTTTATTGTGACAGTTAAAGTTTTTAAGATACAGTATATTTTAAAATATAGCTGGTGAGTGTTGGGTTTCTGCCATTTGCAGTTGCCGCTGTTACTAGAAACAGCCAGGAGAACTGTATTAACTGGGCTTTCGGGAAACAAAACCTGCAGGAAGTGGTCGTTATTTTAGACTTGTTTTGAAAGAGCAGAATATCTTAACCCAGCTCTGAAAGAAATTTAAGGACCAAAAGTGCTGCTGGGGGATGCATGCAGGAATTCTTGGTTGTACACAGCAGGTACTTGAGCGTCCTTGGAGTTTATTATGTTCACTTAAATACGTGGAGTTGTGCAGTGCTCAGTATAGGCCCGTACCCGGCCTTCGTGTGTGCTGGCTCACGTTCTTCCTGTTATCCTGGTTTCTTTAGAGCAAAATTGTCCCGTGCCTGGAGATGTACAGGAGGGTGATGAACCTTCAGGGTGCTCGTACTGCTTTGCTATAGCGGAGTCATGACCTCTTCCCAGGGCCTTGGGAAGAGATTAATTAGGACTGAGTTCTGAGACGAGGAGGCTGAGGGGAGACCTCATTGCTCTCTCCAGCTACCTGAAAGGAGGTTGGGGAGAGGAGGGAGCTGGGCCCTTCTCCCAAGGGACAGGGGACAGGACGAGAGGGTATGGTTGGACTCGATCTGGTGGGTCTCTTCCAACCTGGTTATTTTATGATTCTATGACTGCACATTTCGTGTTCGCTCTGTACTTTTTGAGTGTGAGTATTTTTGCTGAGACATTATCGTGGGGGCCAGAGCAGAGTACGATGTCTTCCCTTCCAGCTGTGCAGCCCCAGCCAGCCTATGGCAGCCGGTGGCTGTGCCAGCCAGCAGGACTCTGGTGTTTGACAGGTTCTGGAACAGAACAGCAGCCACGGCAATTCAGCTTGTTTATGTGCAGAGGGTCGGGACTGCAGACTTGCTGTACCATGTGCTAAAGTCCTTTTATATGAGACATTTTGCATCTTAACTGTATTTTTCGAAGCTGAACACTGTCAGCAAGCTTCTGTAGATTTCACCTAATTGCATAGAATTTTTTTGCTTTGCCTGAATTCTCCCATCCTTCCCTGTTTCTGCTTCTTATTGTGAATAGACAAAACCTGACAGATTTGTTGAAGCTTGTGTGAGTTCTTCTCTGTTGGTTTGTCGTAACAACTGTGAGGAAGAGATGGGTATAAAGCAGTGATAGTACTTCAGTATGGGCTGATTATTTACTTTCGTTTGCAATTTTAAAAAGCAGTTGGTAGCCTTTAGAAAGGTAATTTGAGTAAGTAGGAACTTGTCAGAATTGTAGGAGCCTCTTTAAAAATAATTGTAACTTTCCTGTTTTGCTTTGGATTTCTAAAGAGAAGGGCAGGAGGAAAGGAGTGAATGACTTCTGCTCAGAAATGAGGAATGAATTGCAGGTTTGGATGTTGCTAGTTTAACCTGTCTTCAGCTTCTCCGTTCCCACCATGTGCCACCAACCTGCAGTTCAGACGGTTTTTCCAGGGATGCTGAGAGGAGTGGAGGCCTCGGCTCTGGATTCCACTGCGTTCTGTGGGTAGAGACAGACTGGAGAGGAGAGCAAACATCATCCTACCTCAGTGTTTGACTTCTTGCTGTGGATTATTCCACATTGCTTGTCATCTCAGTAGGATCTGCAGTAGATCAGGCCTCATTAGATGAAGTGCGTACAACTTGATTTTCTTGGCAGCCTTCCTTCTAATGCTGAAGGATTGAGGACTATTTTTCAAGATCTGTAGAAGTGAATTGGTCAGGGAGGAAACCCCTGGGATTTATCCAAGGTTGAGGATACCTGACAGGCCAGAATCGTGTGGAGTGAATATTGACAGCATGTTTATACATGAAAGCAGGGAAAGAGAGTGGCGTGTGTCTTCTACTGGATGCTGAGTAAGACAAAACTAAACAGTTACAAAACAGTTTTTTGTAAGAACAGTAAAAACCCAGATTCCAGGAAGTGCTGGTGACTCTGCAGCGGGGTTACATGTGTGTATTCTCATTCACTGGAAACCAGAAAATCAAACCTGGATATCATAAGTGCTCTGGCAGGAGTTGCAGTGCTCTACAGGCTAGGAGGCAGGAATAAATGCAGTGCTCTGGCCTGTTAATGCATGGGGATCAGCTGAGGGGATTATGACTTGTTTCTTCCCTGCCCTTTAAATTCCTGAGCCTCTGAAAGATTTAAGTCTGTTGTTGCATTTGTCTGGTAGGAGTTATTCACAAGGTCAGTCCTGACTTCCCCGAGCAATAACCGACAGTTTGAGGAGTGTGTGAACAGGGTGGGAGGTACCATATCAGATGACACCAATATTTAGGAAAAAAATACAAAAGAGAAGTCCTTTTTTAATCTTTGCAGTGTCTGCTTTGAGTGGGGTTGGCAATGTCGGTCACTGCTGTGATGCTTATGCTGTGGGTTCCTGCATGGCTTTGATCTCCTTAAACCTCTTGGGCCACAAGGCATGGAGTAATTCAGAGTGAGGGCTCTGCTTTGCTCTCGGTAGTTGCAGAGTTGGGTTTGGATATTGAGGCTCCTTGCCCACTGAGCACAGTGATGGTGTGGTCGGCTGTGCCTGCATCACCAGGCTGACAGCTCTGGGATAACCTGGAGCTGCACAGGATTGACTTTATTTTGTCTGCGTTACCCAAGCACTGAGGATACAGCACAGGGTGGTGACAATGTAAGTAGCTATCAATATTCAGAGGGAAATAACTTGTTGGGTGTTAAGGACTTTTGCATATCAAAATCTACAGTTCCATTCATGCAGGTTTGGGGTTTTTTTTACCAATTGGTTTCATTTTGCTTGCAGGATTTCTGCTAAAAATTAACATGAGTTGCAGGTGTACAGGATAATTCTATGCCAAATGGAATTGCTTTCTGACTCCAGGTGCCGCTTGCTGAAGCGGATGACAGAGTGGTCTTCCACCTCAACCTTAGAAGCCAGTGTGGTTGGCAAGGAGAGCAGAGTGTTTGTCCACTGACGTAGGAGGAGCATGGATCATCAGATAACTTGTCCATGGGGTGGGGTGGGTGGCAGGTGTGGCTGTGGGGAGGTCGTGTTCCCACATTGTCCATAGCTTTTCATTCCTTATGCTTGGAAAAGAGGAGGCTGAGGGGAGACCTCATTGCTCTCTACAACTACCTGAAAGGAGGCTGTGGAGAGGAGGGAGCTGGGCTCTTCTCCCAGGGGACAGGGGACAGGACGAGGGGGAATGGCCTCAAGCTCCACCAGGGGAGATTTAGGCTGGACATAAGGAAAAATTTTTTCACGGAAAGGGTCATTGGGCAGTGGAATAGGCTACCCAGGGAGGGGGTTGAGTCACATTCCCTGGAGGTGTTTAAGGGATGGGTGGGTGAGGTGCTGAGGGACATGGGTTAGTGTTCGATAGGAATGGTTGGACTCAATGATCCAGTGGGTCTCTTCCAACCTGGTTATTTTATGATTCTAATGTTTTCAGAATTACTTGATGAGGATGCTGCTAAGCTAGTTAGACTTTTCTGTTAATGTAAAACAACACAGAAAATCCCTTAAGCTTCATTGCGTAGGCAAAACACTGTGTAAGTGGGTTTTTATTAGCATGGAGTGAAGTGCTGATGGAACAGTAGTACCCAGATTGGGACACATGCAGTGCTAAAGAGGAAATACCCTTCCTGGTGTCCTTGTATTCAGGGAGTGTCTATCAGATGATTGTCCTGAGCAGCTTCAGCATGTCCTATTGTGTGTCTGCCTGTTCTCTCTCCCAGAGTACGTGGAGAAGGATGAGCTCGGGGGCTGCAGTGCTCCTTTCCTCCTCACAGCAGCCAAGCTCTGACGTGGGGCTGCAAAGGGGACGTGTCCATCTGTCCTAGGGCAGAAGCAGGGCGGAGGGGGGCTACTGGGCTGGGTAGAAGGTCCAGGATGTCAAGAAGGTTTGTAATGATGTGTACATGCTAACACCCTCTGGTCACCTTCTGTAGTGAAAGAAATCCATCGTGGGGCTGTTTTGCAGGAACAGGGGGGGGTTAAATCCAGCCAAGGAATAGGCAGAGCAAGTTGGAGACTTAGAAATCCTAAGGAAAGATGCAAAACTACTGTGCCAAGGCTTTTTGAATATTGTGGTAGTTGCTAGCTGGTGGTTCCTCCTGTTTCGTCCTGGTGCTGTATGTCCATCACCAATTCCTATCAGAATACCCTGGTACTGGGTCTTGGAGCACGCGTTGGAAGCTGTTCCTCCAGCGGGGTCTGTTGGTTGAAGGAGCTGATGTCAGTTGTGTTACTTAGCAAAAGGGCTCTAGAATGAACTCCAGACAAGGGATTTGTCCTGGTGAGCTTGGAACTTGGGTGATGTTTTTAAAATCAAATCGAATTGGACAATTGTCGTGTTCCGTATATAGCAAATGTAACTGTAATAATTGCTGTAGTCCCTGAGGGTGTTAGTGTTGCATAGGAATTTTCAGGTATCTTATTTGTAAATTACGTACTTTGAATTAAACTTATTTAATAGTATCCAGGTGAAACTCAATATGCCCACACGTAAGTCATAAAAATACTGCTTTGGCTTGAGTTTACGTTATTAACGATAAAAGGAATACCTCAAACTGATGATTAAAGCATGTGGATGTGACCAAAGAGATCGAAATACTCAGTGTGTGATTTCTGTTTTGTCCCTGTCATCTAATTTCAGAGATCAGCAGATGGATCGAGTCCAGAGGATGGAGATGGTAAGCGATTAGATTCTAAGATTAAAACACACAAGTTTGTCTTTCTGGGAGTTTGTGCATTTTCTCTAATTGCTTTTCTCTGCAGAATCTGATCGAGAGGATGGGAGCTACTGCCCGCCCATAAAGCGCGAGAGAACTTCATCCTTAACTCAGTTCCCTCCTTCTCAGTCAGGTAAGTGTCATTACATCAGGTGGGTTTTCTTCTTACACTTCCTTTTCCAACCGTGCCAGCAGCCACGTTGCTCTCAGCTCTGCTCTGGCTTCAGAACACAGCTTCACGCGCTCCGCCTCTCTCTGCGATTTGTGTTAGCGTGTCCAGTGGAGCCCACAGGAGGTGGGAGCTCTGGCTTTGGAAGTATTTTCTCTCTGTAAGTTTATATAATTTTATAGCTTCAGCTTTTACTCTTATGCTGTTAAATTTAAGAGTTTACCAGAAGTCTCTTCATTCGGTTGTGTTGCTGTTGAGGTTGCTGTCTCGCAAATTTACAGATATGCCACCTTTTTGGAGTTATTCTGCTGCCAGGCAAATCTTTTAAGTCTTGTGTTGTTCTTAGGTTATGTTAGTCCATTCTTTTTATTCCTTTTCTTTCAAAGCAGAGGCATTCAGTGCACTTCAGGAACATTCTCACCTGGAAATGCAAGAGAGACTGACTGCTGCCTGTCTGAGTGCACAACAACATCCCCGTGAGGGCCAGGAGTCAATCCTTGTGATCCACACATGTGGGAATGGTTGTGATTGATATTTGTGTCGGTTTCTAGAGTTTCTGCCTTCTCTCTTCACAGACAAAATGAAGTTTATCTTGGCCCAGAATTAGTTTAGTTGGGATATGTCCGTGCTGAGGGCAGGTTGGGAGATTTGCTGCCTTGTTTCCGTCATCTTGGTTGAAATAAAGTAGATGAAAAAACGAAGTAGAGGAGAGACCAGTTAAGAATACTCCTCTAATACCCAGTACATCTGGGAAGTGCAACTGAAAGATGAAAACCTTGTTATTTCGCCTTTAATTTTAAGGAATTAATTTAAAGCTAAGTTGCAGATATTTTATTGGCACAGTATTCTCATTTTGTGCTGCCAGCGCTGGCCTGGGGAAGAATCCCATCTCCTTAAGAGCTCAGTTTTCTGGAGACCAGCTTAGCGGGCTTCGGTTTGTGCTCTCATTAACTGAGTGCAGTGCAGGGAACTGGCATTTGCTGCTGTCTGCTCACCGATTGCTCGGTGACAGCACAGTCTGCTACAAGGCAACAAATGGGTGTTTTTGTTAGTAGATCTTCTGTTAGGACCACAAAAAATCTTAGATTTTGCCTAATGCTACCACTTGTTAAGAAGTGGAGGAAAATGATTTGTTTAATGGCTCTTTTCAGATTAAATCCTGGCTGTTTCAGGACTCCAGCGTACTTGTTCAAGCATTTGCTTGGTTTGTGCACTTTGATGGGATGTGGTTATTTATTCCATTTGTGACTCCCTTGTTCTCTTCTGATGTTCATTGCTGTCAAGTAGTGACAACTTCAGTTGCAGTTTGGATATATTCAGTGGCCTTGGTTTGCTGAACACCTTTCACTTCCCAAACCTCTTAATTTTTTTGTGGCATTATGGCAGGGAAACCTTGCTTATATGAAACCTGCATCACGTTTAAGCTTCAGGTAGCCCATAATAAAAGGAGAGGATTGAAATAAAGGAAAGAAGCAAATATAAACCCAAAACTTATATTATGAGTTAAATGCTGCATTTTTCAGTATAACGGTGTGCGGAGATCATAGAACCATAGAATCACCAGGTTGGAAGAGACCCATCAGATCATTGAGTCCAACCATTCCCATCAAACACTAAACCATGTCCCTCAGCACCTCATCCACCCATCCCTTAAACACCTCCAGGGAAGGTGAATCAACCACCTCCCTGGGCAGCCTATTCCAATGCCTAATGACCCTTTCCGTAAAAAACTTCCTCCTAATCTCTAGCCTAAATCTCCCCTGACAGAGCTTGAGGCCATTCCCTCTAGTCCTGTCCCCTGTCACTTGGGAGAAGAGCCCAGCTCCTTCCTCTCTACAACCTCCTTTCAGGTAGTTGTAGAGAGCAATGAGGTCTCCCCTCAGCCTCCTCTTCTCCAGGCTAAACACCCCCAGCTCTCTCAGCCGCTCCTCATAGGGCCTGTTCTCCAGCCCCTTCACCAGCTTCACTGCTCTTCTCTGGACTCACTCCAGAGCCTCAACATCCTTCTTATAGTGAGGGGCCCAGAACTGCACACAGGATTCAAGGAGCGGTCTCACCAGTGCTGAGTCCAGAGGGAGAAGAACCTCCCTGGACCTGCTGGTCACGCTGTTTCTGATACAAGCCAAGATGTTTCCTTTCTCTTTTCAACATGCTTAAGTTTCTTCCACAGCCTCTTAAAAGCTAAAAGAGATGATACGTGTTGTCATACTCATGGGAAACCTCTTGTAGACAGCACCAACCTACTATCATTTTGTCACTCCTGATGTATCCGCCTCTTGCGCTGCTCATCGTAGCTCAGGAACTGCATTGTCTTCGAGTCTTAGTGCACATTCAGGAGCACCAAACTCCTTGTTACTTGCTTCCCTGGGTCAGCAAAGACTGGAAAAGGAATTTTCCTTTGCCTCTTTTTTTTTCCCCCCCATCTTTTCTTGACTGTTGTGTTCCGAGTGTGACATCTGCAAAGACTGGATGCACTCCTGGTTCTGTAGAAGTTCTGTCCTAGCAAAGTGGCTCAAAAAGAAGCTGCCTTGCTCTTAGTGCAGACTCTGTTGTTCTTTAGCCTGTTGAGGAGCCCTGGTGTTCACTCCCACTGCTGAGCAGGCCTTGTGCGCCTTTCTGCCCTCTCTGCCGAGGCCTTTTGGAATGTCATACGTATTTTGTAATAATTATATACATCCTAACTTCTAATTCCTAGTTCAGATACAATTGAGAACAGGAATCCTGTGTTTCTTTACTCTAAAATAAACTAAATTCATGCTTTCTCTGTTTAAGGAGAAATTAAAGGAGATTTTATGATCTTTGACTTTCTTATTCCTGTGGCTCTAGTACTGCTTTAGTGTAGGATAAAGAAAAACCTAAAATAAGCAAAATAAATTACTAGAAAAGTTGTTTTCAATTTGCAGCCTTGATACATCTAGGAACAGAGTTTATGATTAAGAACAATGTACGCAACTTCTCTTTTAATTTTATTTTTCCTTGACTGCAGTAACAAAGAACAACGTCTTTATGCCATCAAGCTTCTGTGAACCCTCCACAGGCAATTCCGACTCAGAACCAGGTGAGCTGTTTTTTCTGGGAAACTGTTGTCAGTCTATCACGATGTGAAGTGCTCGGGTACTTGACAAGTGAGACCCTGCCNGTGGCTCTGCCGAGCCTTGAGATGAAACCTATGGGATATTTTTGTTTTATTTACTTCAGATACTGGGTTTTGATATTGCAAATCAAATGCCCACCATTTGTGGTCATGATGTTCAGCCATGGCGGGTGAATCTTGCATTGAGAGTACTACTTGTTCCGTTAATCGCCGCTGTTGTGTGGTTTGATTGTGTTGGTATCAGTGTAGCACATTGTTACCTTACGCTTAAATGTCATGAGAGTAACGAAGCACAGTAGGACGGTTGAGTTGTCCTGAGCCCTTACAAAAAGCATTTTATAATTATACCTTGGAAGTTCATAGGAGCTCATTCTGTAATCCCTGTGGATTTATGAGGTAGTTGGTTTATGGATTTATGAGTATTGGGTTTGAGATTTTGGTGGTTTATCTAAAAGCCTAAACCTTTGAGTACAAAGGAATGTCTTTTACTTTCATACTACAAAAGCATTGGTAAAAGCTAATACAATTACAAGAAACTAATACTAAGTGATTAAGTTTAACTTAATTTATGGTATTAGCAGTTGGGTGCCTGCTAGCAGCTGTCATCTTCAGTTATACTTTTGTCCTTTAGTTTGATTCTCCTTTCAAACCTTTCTGCAGTCTTTCTGTTAAACTCTGAAGTCCTTCATGGAGGGAACTCCATTGTTCTTGTGAAAATGATCTGGCTTGTGTTTCTCCTGGGAAAAAAAAAGCATTTTGAATTTTCTGTTTGGAACAACGTGTGTTTCTGTTTGTGAATTTGCTATGATGATTGCTGAAAATGCAGACTTCCTCTTTATTAGGTTGTTTACGGTTCTTTGGAAATCTCCTTATGACTTTGGATATTTACAGAACTTGTAGATTGTTACAACAAGGAAAGCACAAGGAATTCTGTACCTGAGTGGATGCGGTTAGTGTGTTACAGCTGTGTCCTTGTAACTCTGTGTTTGGCTTCTAGAGGAGAAGAGCAGTGGATTCCGGCTGAAGCCACCAATACTTATCCACGGTCAGGCACCAAGCGCAGGTGAGTTCAGTGTTTCTGCTGCAGTACAGAGAAGTTCAAGCGTTTTATTTACTGAGGACGGTCCTGAGACTGCTGTTTTGACTGGGAGGTGGCAGTATCTGTGCTTATGCAAAAAAACCCAACAAACCTGTGTTCTTTGGAGTGGTGGTGCCCACGTCCACTGTGTATTACGTACAGGCACTTCCAAATCTTGCTGTGGATCCATCACGAATTCCTGAAATGTGCCTCCCTGTTGTCTGTGCTTAGCACACCTTCATTCAATTCTTGAAGCAGTCCTGGGCTACATGAACTCAATTTAGTGGCAAACTGGAACAAAAGTTCTGGCCATTAACATGCACTCAGTCTTGGGCCAGCAAAGTCTCGCACCTTTGGATGACAGAGTGGATGTTGATTCCTTGATCCTGCCTGTTTTGCTTATGGTTTGGCTCTTACAGAGTTCCCATCTGCTGCTCTCTACCCAGCCACTATGGGCAAGACTAATATTGCAGCTCCTTAGGAGCTGGACACAAAATCAAACCTGTCTTGAATTGCAGATTCATAGAATCGTAGAACCACCAGGTTGGCAAAGACCCACCAGGGTCATCGAGTCCAACCATTCCTATCAATCACTAACCCATGTCCCTCAGCACCTCATCCACTCATCCCTAAAACACCTCCAGGGAAGGGGACTCAACCACCTCCATGGGTGAAAAAAATTTCCTAATGTCCAACCTAAACCTCCCCTGGTTGAGCTTGAGGCCATTCCCTCTTGTCCTGTCCCCTGTCCCTTGGGAGAAGAGCCCAGCTCCCTCCTCTCCACAACCTCCTTTCAGGTAGTTGCAGAGAGCAATGAGGTCTCCCCTCAGCCTCCTCTTCTCCAGGATAAACACCCCCAGCTCTCTCAGCCGTTCATCTTAAGGCCTGTTCTCCAGCCTCTTCACCAGCTTTGTCCCTCTTCTTTGGACAGCATTAGACATTATCACTACTTGTACTCCTCAGAGAGACTGGAGGACAGGAGAAATAAGCACTCGTCATGTGGTAATGGAAGTTATCAATTGTTAGAGATACGGAAACAGTTTTTTTCATTTGCAGGTAGAGGAGTAAATTAAAAAAAGGAAGAAGTGTTTTTGAGCTGACGTATGAATGTTTGAACTGAGGATGGCTGTTACGTTTCAGTGGTTATTGTGTCCTTTGCATACAGGCAGCCTGCATTGGAACCAGTTGCAGAATATTCAGCTGGGTTGCTCTGAGTAACTTCTGTTGCAGTATTTTATTGGATCAAGAGTTCATCTTTTTTGTTCAGTGAAGAAAGCTGAACCTCCTGGGATTGCCAGGGCCTTGTAGACTTGGTGTTAAGGTTTTTTTTTTTTCTTTATTAGGTTGTTTAAGGTCAGTTGGCTTTTTGAATCAGAGCAGAATTAAAAGTGCTCTGTGTCTTGCTCCAGCAGGCCAAAGGGGCTTGGTTAATTCAAAGAGCCAAAAGGCTGTTAAATGAAACAATATGTGAGATTGTTATACTGCTGTTACATTGGATTGTATGGAGAATGAAAAAAATAATTTGCCAATATCTGGAAATGAATTTGGAAGGAGAAAAGAGGACTTGAATAATAATACAGCAGTGAATAGGATTGCTTCTGTGCTGTTCGTTTCTCTTACAGTTTGACTTTTATTTCTGAGTCATTGCCGTAATCTCTCCTTCTGCAAATTTCTGGGCAAGGTAGAGAATGTATTTTAAAGTGTATTTTAAGGCTAGGAAGTTGTTTTCCCTATTTGGGGCTGATTCTGTTTTGAGGCTGAGTGAAGGGTGGGAGAGAAGGGAGTGGAAGCTTTTTAGATGTCTGGTTTCCCATTGTATGCTCTGTTGGAAGCATTTACAGAGAAGAGTAGATGAAGTTGAATTTTTCAACTTCAAAGCTTTATAGCTCTTGGAAAAACCTTTGTACTTGCAGGTCTCCCTAGCCAGAAACCGAAGGAGCAGCAACGAAGCGTGCTACGACCAGCAGTGTTACAGGCGCGACAGCCAAAAGCTTTCTCGCAGATGGGTAAATAATGCTTTTACTTTCTAGACTACCACAGAGGGAGAAACAAAATCTGTTTAGTGTAGTGTTTTTCACTCAGCATCCCCCTTTGTTTTTCTAGGTTTCTCCTTTCAGAAAAGAAACATCTCAGTTGTTAAGTGTACCTGTTACATAAGGGAGAACACAGCCGAACCTTCAGCTTTTGTGTAGGGTGACTGCCTGACGTTGCCAGGCCTCCAACTTTGGGGTGGTCTGTGCCTGCATCTTGGAATTAAGGCTTCTGGGGTTTGAATTGTTAACCTCAACTGACAGCACTGACTGTGGTGTGAGAAGCTGCTGCTCCTCAGTTGAACAGTGCTGATAGACTTCAGCTAACTGCACAGTGGTGGGAAATAGGCGAGTCGCTAGGAGATGCTTTGAGGCTTTGGGACCATTTTGGAGTTGAGACTTTGAGATACACATTTAATTCTCAGTTTGGTTGTCTGTGTTATGCTGGTTAGGGGTAGGCATGACTGAAAATTGGAAGTAAAGGCAAAAGAAACAGTTGAAAGTGTCCATGTCTCCCAACTCCAATGTTTCCCCCTGCCTTTTGTTATTTGGAAGTTTAGTTGAACTGAAACAGAAGTAATTTCAGTTAATGCTGCATCTGGCATAGAACCAAACATTTCTGGCTTGATTTCTTGGCATGCCTGTTGGCACAGATCAGACTCTACAGAGGATTCAATATTGGGGTACGAGTTTTCAGTGGAGTAGCTAGATCAGGCTAGAGAGGAGCCTGCTGGCTAGGAACAACATGAGATTGGAGCAGGATTGTTGCTTTAAGCTGTACGTGTTGACGTCCGTGTGGCATTGGTATCAATTCAGCGACTCTGCTGATTTGGTTCCTCATTTGGAATTTTGATTCTGCTAAGATTTGCTGAATCGTGGTTCTCATGTCTTGCAAAATACTGTGGGAGCTGTGTAGCTTATATTGTGATGTTTCCTGGACTTCAAAAAAGAGAACAGCCTGCAGTTTGCTATAGGAAACTTGCTACTTGTGGGACAACCTAAATATCTAATGAACTTATGATGCTTTCTCCTTCCTTGCTGCAGTTCTCAGCAGTGGCACCAATGGTGTAAATATCCCACCAGATTCTGCAGCCACGTCGGAATCTCCCAGTAACGCAACACTGAAAAGTTCTGACTCTGAAGACAAGGTAAGTTGAAGGAGAACTAAAGGACACTTGAGGTGACAAACATTAAATTGACATTCTCTGAGCAGAGATGCGAATGCGGTTCCATCAGTGCCAGCCCCTTATCTCTCCTTACTGAGGCAGCGCACACTGTGTAGCAGGAGATTTTATACTGTGCTAAAAATATGCCGTATTTCTCTACCTGTTGAAGAGCTGCAGCAAAACATAACTGAGTTTACAGTTCAGGGTGGCTTTTCATACCTATTCTCCCTCACAAAATATACAAAAATTGCTCAGTTCTGCTTCTGCTCTCACTTTTAATCCTTCATTATTTTTAGCTTCACTGGTATATCTTGCTGCAGCTTTAATGACTTTAATGATCTCCTGGAGATTTTAGGAATAAGTTGAGGACAGCTTTCCTGATGCAGGTGCTGGATAAGTTGAGGCACGGGCCCAGGCCTTGTATTGGAGGCAGGGAACTGGTGAGAAACACGGGGGTTGAGAGTAGCTGTGAGATGGAGTTTGAGATTCTGGGGGATGTGGGGAAAATAAGGAACAGAATAAAGACACAGACCTCAGGAGAGAAGACTTCAGCTTGCTCATTGAGCTTGTTGGTAGGATCCCAAAGGACAGAAGGGCTCAGGAGAGCCTGTTATCTTTATGGACTCCCTCCTTGAAGAAGAAGCAGTTTCTCAGTGTGCAAGAAGTTGCACAAGTGTGGTGGGAGGCAAGCATGGGATAAACTAGGAGCTCCTTAAATTCAGAAAGGGTGGGAGTGCATATAAGTCAGGAAAGAAGTCAATGTATTGGAGAGGTGGACAAAAGGATTGCCTAGGTGTGCAGGGAGAGAACAGGGAAAGCCGAAGTGTAGCTGGCTGTAGGGATGGAAGGGCTGCACAAAGGGCTTCTAGTGGTGCATCAGCAGCAAAGGCAAAGGGGAGGAAAGTTATCGGTCTGTGGCCAAATGTTAGAGAGAACCTAGTGATGAAAGACATGAGGAAAAATCTGAGGGAGTCAGTGCCTTTGTCTTGATATTTCACTGGAGACTCTGCTGTCAAGTCTGCCAAGGCCCTTTTCCTAGGGGAAGCCTGGGGGAATGATTTATTACAGTAAATTCACTTAACAGTCTAAGACAGTTTGATGTACATGAGTCCATGGGGCCAGACAGATGTGCCCTTGAGGGAACTGGCTGATATCCCTGTGAGACCGCTGCCTGTCATCAAACTGTTGTGATTCTGTGGGAGGTCCCCGTTGCTGGGAAAGAAGAGAACATGGCATGTATTTTCAAGGGTGAGAAAGAGGATCCAGGAAAGAAGAAACTGCTCAGCTCCTTCTTCTCCCTTCCTGGTGAAGGAGTCCTTGGATATGAAGCTTCTGAGAGTGACTGAGAGCAGTCAGCATGGATAAAACGTGGTGTCCCACGTGATTTTTTTTTCCCTTCAAGATGTCTGACTGTGCAGAGCAACNTCTATAATTTAGTGTTTGGGAATGGTTGGATTCAATGTTCCGGTGAGTCTCTTCTGACCTGGTTATTCTATGATTCTATGTCTGTGTTGGGTGGAATTTAAGATGGGTGAAAAAATTGGCTGAACCAGTGAGCTTCAAGGGTAAGAGTCACTGATTCGGAATCTAGTGGGTGGTCAGTTATTGGTGATGTTGCTTTAGGCCTGATCTGGAGGTCAGTGCTGCTTGAGGTGTAGTGACTCTTGTTAAGCTTGTTAATGGCAGTAAGCTGAGGGAAGGGGAAAATGGACAATGTGTTGGATGCAAGGCTGTTCAGAGGGATCTCAGCAGGCTGGGTTAAAGAAACCAACTGATGAGCAACAAATGCCAAGTCTGCACCTGCAGTGGGTAACCCACGTATCATAAGGGCTGGAGAGAGGCTGACTGGAAGGCAGCTGTACAGAGAAAAGCGCTTGGGGATCCTGGTGTTGCATGAGGGATGCTGAGACAAATTCTCATGTAAGAATTCATGAGCAGGGCCTGTAGCTGGTAGTGTTACTCCTAAGGGTGATGAATGTTTTATTTTGGAGGAGAGCAAAAGGGGGAAAGAAAAGGGAAAGCTCCCATGGGCCAGCCAGGGAGACAAGTAACCAGGGCTGCCCAGATAGGCACCTTCCCCTGGGCAGGTGGAGGAGTTGCTACCCCATAATACTGTCTTCTGTGCTAACTCTGTACTTTTCATCAGCGTGTGCTTGAACTGTAGGGTTTTTTCTGCTTATGATGCTGTCAGTGCTGGTCAGGACGTGCTTTGATGCAGGGCAGCTGCTGTGCGTCAAGTGGTTGGTGGGCTTTGTGCGTGCGTTTAGTTGGGTCTTCGGTGTAAGACAAAGGTACAGGGTAGGAACTGAGAAGAGAGAGGGAGGGGGGTTCCTCACACTGGCTGCAGTTCCTTCCTGACCACTACAAGATTTTGCAGGTGCAAAGGCCGGAGTATAGTGGAATGAGAACCATAGTATAAGAGGGGAAAACACTGCTGTGGCAGCTGCAGTGAAGGTTTACGGAGCCACTAGTGGAAAGTGGGCTGCTGAGTGCAGAATAGAAGGTGATTGGTAGGAGGACAAAAGGTTCAGAAACCTTGAGGCCCTGTGCAACAGTATGACCAACAAGTTGAACACAGACTAGCACTGTGTTCTGTTACTGAGGCAACATACTGGGCACCTTTACTAAGGCTGCAGTCATTAGGGTCAGAAAAGTGATGATTCTCCATCTCTTGCTACTGGTGGTTGGCATCAGGAATATTGTGTATGGTTTGGGGCTTGGCAGTACAAACCAGGAGGGTGACCAGTGGCTGGAGCTCATGATGTCTGAGGAGAGAGTAAAAAAGCTGAGTTATGCTCTGCTTGGGCTAGGGAAGAAGGAATGGAATTGTTCCCCTCTGCTGGCTCTAGTGGTTTGGTGTAGTGAGATAGAATGTGCCTATCAAATAAATGGCAGGCCAGAAGTGTGGGTGGGGGGGCTCCAGTTGGGTGATGGGGCAGAACTGCCATATTTAGTGCAGCCAAACATTGAACCAGGCTGCCAAACTGTAAGTCTGCCGTCCTTGGATTTTGTGAGGCCTAACTACGAGCTCTCACTCTTAGGTAGCCTTGCTTAAATTTGAAGTTGGTGTTGTGTTGAGCACAGTTTGGCTTAAATGGCTCTTAGACATCCCCTTAAACTTAACTACTCTGTGATTTGTTGAGAAAGATGGTTTAAGCAGGATTTTTTCTAAATGCAAGATTTGCCTTGTGGCTCTAGAGATGTTGTCATTGTGAATGACTGTGACTCAGCGTGTCGTAACGTGTGTTTTCTCTTTAAAGAAACTTGATTGCCAAGGCTGAAGTTTTCCGTTTCTTTTCTTCAGGCAGGAGAATGTCAGAAAAAGGAGTCCAATAACACTTCGGATGATCACAGCTGTGAGAAGGTGGAACTAAACACGCAGCAAGCATTCGTATTTGGGCAAAACTTAAGAGATAGAGTTAAGGTAAACACATATTTGTTATCTTGATGGAGGGTCGATGTATTTAAGTAAGGATAAGCAGTAGAACAGGTCTCCTGTTGGCATCACTGCTACAGTGTGTATAAAGTGCTTCGAAGCTGTGGTTAAAACCTCCAGGTATATCTGCAAAATGAGAAGCTGAGAACACAGTTTGTTTGGCTGTTCAGTAAAACTGATCTTCTAGACATTGAAGCCCTAATACTTTCTAGTGTCATAAGAAGCTTTTTTTAAGAACTCAGTGCATCTACTGCAGTCATAGGTAACATCTAAAGCTCAGTGTGATGTAGTGTTTTCTCTTACCTTTTGGGTTCAGACTTAACCTGAAATGTGTCATTCCCACGCAACCCAGACTTAAAAAAGGTGAGTGAAGAAAAACAGAGCAGCCTGGGTTCAAACCTGGCATGGAGTAATGGAGCTGGATCATCAATACCTCCTGTTGAAGCAGGTTTGCACAAGCTTCCTGGCACAATGAAGCGTAATACTGGGATGTGGGCTGATATTGTTCTAGTGTAGGAAGTGTTTGTGGATGGAGCTTTGTCTTGGGAAAGAACAAGCTGAAAAGGTGGTCACTAGTTAAAACTGTCAACATACACTTGGTCCTTTTATAGCTTGGAGATGAAAGTGATGAAACGGCCGATGTGCAGAATGCCAGCCTTCCTCCATCAGATGTACCATCGGCAACAAATTATTTTCTACAGTACATCAGTTCCAGGTGAGGCCACAATGAAATCTGTGTGACAGTTTTCCTTATTCTGTGTTGAGAATCATTTGTGATACTGCTCTTTGTTGGATGCAAGGCTAGCAGTGAGTCAGTGGGAAGCCAGGCTGCTGAAGAATGAGGTAGCAGAATTCAGATCAGGGTGGGGATATACTCAGTTGTCTGGTCAAGTGCATTGACAGCACTGACTTGACCGGGTCCTCACCAAAGCTGCTTCTGGAAACTTTTAACAGTCAGGCTGAGCAACCAAAGTGCTCTCAGCCTGTCCTCTCGAGAGCTGTTCCAGCCCTTGGATCATCTTTGTGACCTCCTCTGGGCTTGCTCCAACATCTCCATGTCCTCCTTATGTTTGGGGCTCCAGAGCTGGACACAGGGCTCCAGGAGGGCTCTCCCCAGAGTGGAGTAGATGAGGACAATTGCCTCCCCTGCCCTGCTGGTCACACTTCTTTTCACAGAATTAATTAGGTTGGAAAAGACCTTTAGGATCCTCAAGTCCAACCATAAGCCTTTGGTGTCTTCACCACTTGAATTGCACAGTAACATGTGTGCCCTCATTTTCCAAACTTAGTGGAACACACGTAGGTTCAGTTCCCAGTGGTGAACACTGTGTGCTTGCTGCATAAGCATGTTGATGCCAGGTGTGCCTGAAGGGAAGGGAGGTGAACAATGACTTGTTATGGTTTTTGAGTCTGTAAAACTATTGCCTTTCCTAAATGGGATTTAATATCCCTTAATTAAAATGCCATGTGGGAGGAGGATGCTTGTCCTCTAAGGAAGATGTGAGGGCTGAGATTTAATTGTCAGATCTCTAGGGCAGGCTGTAGCGTAGCAGCTCGTCTGATAAAAGGTGTCACTGACCCCTGCTACCTTTGCTTCAGTTACGATATTGTAAGTGCTGTTGTTTCAGTTCTTCAACTTTCTGAAACAAGTGACCTAAAAATGTGCATGTAGGATGCTGGATGGATGGACAATAAGTCCTCACTTAGCAATCAGCATTGCTAGATGCGTGATTAGATAAGGGAAGGTATTTACAGTGACAAAAGTATATGCCTTCATTCCAAGAGAATTCCTGTGCTGTAAAACTAGGACATGCTCTTGTGTTAAGCAATTGAGCAACTTTTTTTCTTGTGTTTGTGTCAAAAATACCAGTGTCAATCTTCTTGAGGAATTTTATGAGTAGAAGACAAAGAGATATTTTCCTAACTTCTAAAACCTGGGGTTTTTTTTTTGTTTTTTCAGTGTAGAGAACTCTACGAACAGCGCAGATGCGTCCAGCAACAAGTTTGTGTTTGGACAGAACATGAGCGAGCGAGTCCTAGTGAGTAGCCACAATGCAGGAAATGTGGGTTTTGTGAGAAGTTCGTGTTATGCATTCTCCCTAAGGAATTCTTAAGTGTCACCATAGCATGGTTTTCTTTCAGTGGTTTCCCTTGTAGGTAACTCATTCTGAGCACAGGGGTGGGTATGTGAGCCACTGTCTGTGACAGCACCGCTCAAGGATTTCCTTGCCAAGCTCTGCCACTCACCAAGTGCCTTCCCTGTAGTGCAAGTGCTTCTGGGCTCCAAACACTTTATGGCATGACTTGCTGCTTTAAATGGCTTCTTCAGGACAAGTGTTTTAGGGTGTGTAATGGTTTGGATCCAACGCCCCTGCCGAATGCTCAAACCTTACAGCTCACAGCTCTCTCTCCTCCCCCCACCCCCTCCAGTCTCACAAGGGAAAGGGAGAAGGGAAAAAGATACTGAAATGCCGAAATAAGCAGACCAAAGCTGTACTAAAATATACACATGTATTTACACTTATATACAATTAGAATACTATGTACACAGGAGAAGGGACCCTGAAACCCTCCCCCTGCCACGAAGGGAAAAAAGGAGAGAAAATAAAAATCCAAAGCAGATATACACAATAAAAACCCAGGAGTAAGTAATAAAAACTAACAAGAGAAAAATCTTACTACTCTCCTTGAGACAACAGAACTGCACTAAGTGACTGCTGGCACTCTCCGCTTCTCAAGGCCTCACTGGGCCTCCCTCCTCCACACGAGCAGAGCCAATAGCAGAGAACCTGCTCCAGGGTCCACAGGAAAGGGAAGAGAGAAAGAGGCATCTCCCTCTTCTTATTTATACCCTGGTTTACGTAGAAAATCACATAGAATACTGGGAGGATGAGTACTTCCTCAGTTACAACCTGGTTTCTAAAATCAAAACCACAACAGGGTATTTTACATTTACTACCCTCTGCTAAGAGTTCGGTTACATGACTCCACCAGTGATGGGATTTCAAGTCCAGCACTAAGGCTGCTGCCTCAGTACTGAGGTGTGATTCAGGAACCTTGTGCTTTTTGTGTATGAGCCTAAGGCATCACTTTAGTGCCTCACAGCCCTGCTGTGGCTTTTATTGCTGTGCTGGAACAGAAGGGAGACCAAATGCAGAGCATCTGTACCCATCTAACCACCAAGCAGGGGGGTCGATTAAGTATGCTGGAAGCTGAACTGTAACTGAAATTGGTGTGCGTAGCTTCAAAATAAGGGTTGAAGTGTGATTTCAGTTCAGGGGAAAATAATTTGAACTGGTTTTCAAGTCGTGCTACATTCAATTCCTTGACCAGGGAAGCAGATTAGCCCTGACTGTGAAAACATGTCAGCTATGGGATTCTTCTGCGATATGAAGGACTAGGACTTCCCTCGGTAATCAATCACTAGTCTTGTTCTGCAGAATCAGCAATAACTTTTTCTCCTGTTTACCTTCTCTTTTCATAGAGTCCACCCAAATCAAATGAAGGCAGTGCAGAGAGTAACAAGGAGAATGCTGCTACAGAGTCTGGGTCTGAATCATCTTCTCAGGAAGCCACACCAGAGAAAGGTGAAAAAAGTAGAATCTTAGGAATGGCATTTAATCCTTGTATAAATTCTTCAATATTCATTATTTTATAAAAATGTAAACTTTTCTGTTGCCTTTTCTGTCCCCTGTAACCACAGATACAGGTGGGGTGGGAGGCAATGTGCTGGATGCTGTCGATTCTCTTGTCCATTTGTCTTTAATGTTAAACACGTACAGGCTGTGCTGTCTCTTCCACGATTGTTCTGTGATACTGGGAATATCTTCAGCAAAATGAAAGCAGAAAGAGTGAACAGAACAGGCACTTGGGTCCTACAGAGCATAGAGGAAATATGGCAAACTCTTTATTAATGAGTCTGTTATGCTTCCAGTGCCTGAATGTCTAAGTCAGATGTGTGTTGTGTTCAGTGGGGCACCATGTGTTGCTTGAACCAAGGAGTGTTTGCTGCATTCTGGACATCTGACTCTTCAGAATGGCAAGATTTTCTGGAAGCTTTGGGAGCTCTGGGGTTTCTCCAGCAAAATGCTTGCAAGCCAGAATACAAGTGGAAGATGAATTGTGCTGTACGTGTGTAGGCACAGCTGCATAGGTAGTAGCTGTGTCAGTGCTGCTGGATCATCTACATGTATGTAGGTGTCCAGGAGGGCAGCGAAGCTGGGAAGGGGCTGCAGAGCAAGCCTTGTGAAAGGTGGCTGAGGAAACTGGGGGGATTTAGCCTGGAGAGAGGAAGCTGAGGGGAGACTTCATCACTGTCTACAGCTGCCTGAAAGGAGGTGGTAGTGAGGTGGGTCTTGGTCTTGTCTCCCAAGTAACAGGTGATGGGATGAAGGTGAGTGGCCTCATGTTGCGCCAGAGCAGGCTGATTGGACATCAGGAAAGCTTCTTCACTGAAAGTGTTTTTGAGTACTGGCAGAGGCTGTGCAGGGTGGAGGTGGTGGAGTCCCCATTCCTGGAGGTGTTTAAAAGATGGGCAGATGAGGTGCTCAGGGATCTGGTTTAGTAGTGGACAGGGGTGATTGGACTCGATCTCAAAGGTTTTTTCCAACCAAGCTATTCTGTGATTCAATAAAATATTGTATGCAGGGATGAAAATTTTGAGTAACTTAACCTCTTCTGTCTCTTGGGTCTCTTTGGGCTTTTGAAACAAGTCTTAAAAGACTGGCTTTAATTTCTCCTTCAATCTCCTGCTCTGTTTTTAACCTTCTCTTCATGTCTGTCGCTTGTACTTCATTTCTCTAAATTCTGGGATGCTTGTGAGACCTTTATGAATCTGAGATAATTACCTGCTAATCATTCTCACACTCTCAAATGTTGTCCAGCTAATAGCATTTCAGAATCGCTGGCAGAGTCTGCAGCAGCCTACACTAAAGCCACAGCACGGAAGTGTTTATTAGCGAAGGTAGAAGTGATTACTGGAGAGGAAGCTGAAAGCAACGTGTTGCAGGTAAGGAACGGATCAAGTGGAGGAGTTTGAGTTTATGGGGATTCATATGGGTGCTCAGGGAATGAGCAACCCCAATTCCCTGCAGCTCAACCATCTTCTCTCATATGCTTCCTTGTGTTAAAATGCAAGTTTAGGATAGTTTTTATCAGATCCTTACTTTGTTCCTTCGTGTCCTCTTTCTGAATAAATTCTGGTGTTTCAGCCATCCCAACCAGTCTTAAGCACACTCTGCTGAATCAGTCACGTAAAAGCTATGCCCTGCAAACTGTCTCTTTGAAGAAAACTGAAATTAACTGAAGATTTAAGGTCTTTAATTACTGTCCTACTGAGTATTTCCTTAACCTCAGAATGGACCAAGTAATCTGGTTTCTTGCATAGCAGAAACCATAGAACAGTGCTCATGAATTTCTCCTGAGGTATTTAATTGAATTAGTGATGTTTTAGAAGGCCATTCAGTTACAAATTAAGAGTCCTGATATTAATCGTGATTAATCTGTACTTAATTTAAATTGTGCTTAATTTCAGTATGTCCTTAAGAAAATTGTACAGGATTTTTGTGTAAAACTTATTTCTCCTGTTCTCTTTATTGTTCTTTTATAGTTTTTCTTGACTTTTTAAGTTTCTCCTCACCTGAACTGCACTGGTTTTTAAGAGCAGGTGTTTGCTCTTTGAAACAAGCTGGTCTCTTCTCACACCAAAGAGCAGCACTGTGGCAGGGACTGCTTAGCAGCTACACTCTTATTTCCTATAAAATATCTGTAATGTTTTACTCGGTCATCTTTTTACCAGACATGGAAGGGCTTTAAACAGTTTTTCTGGTGCTTTTCTGTCTCTGTAATTCAGAAACTCCTGGATGCCTGATGTAATTGAACCCGGAAGAGACAAGTTTCCCGTTTCATTTAGGGAAACTACTTAACAGAGGACTGGTTTGCATGGATAGGTTGTAAATTGGATCTCTCGCCTAGCTTCCCTCTTTTCCTGTGTAATTTAATGAACTGGGATCCCAAACAGGATCTAATCTGAACTATTTTATGATTTCAATCAACCGCTGTGCTATAGAGATATTTTCTGTTACAGATTCAGTGCAAGCTGTTTGTATTTGATAAAAACTCTCAGTCTTGGGTGGAAAGAGGCCGAGGACTTCTGAGGCTCAATGACATGGCCTCAACAGACGATGGAACACTGCAGTCTCGGCTGGGTAAGAGGCACCAAGGGCAACGAGGTACTGGGACACAACAGCAGCCCCGTCAGGTTAGGTCTTAGCTACAGCAACTCAGAAGCAGGTTTGGACCTTGACAATTTCCTCCAGAGGGTGTCTCTCTGTATCCTCCTATTGTAGCAAGTATTCCAGTTACTTTTTCCCCATAAAAGCAAGCTCTGTTTAGCAATTAGAATATTTGACTAGAAATTTAGAGTAAAATTCTTCATATCTTGAGCTTTCTGCCTTTTGGGACAGGGTGCCTGGGGTGAGAGAGGTCTGAATGACTGTTCAGACTGACAGGAATGTGCCTTAGCCTGAGATTGTTAGCTCAGATCCAACCTTCAAACTCTGATGGATTAAAATACAAGGCTTTGGACTACCTTTAGATGTGAGTGATAACTTTTATAGCCTACACTGTTATGGTTAACAGTCATGACAAAATTCCTTTTCTAAGGTTTCTAGAGAAGAGCAACGAAGCTGGGGAAGGTGCTGGAGAACAGGCCTTATGAGGAATGGCTGAGAGAGCTGGGGGTGTTTAGCCTGGAGAAGAGGAGGCTGAGGGGAGACCTCATTGCTCTCTACAACTCCCTNCTTCATATTCTCTGTAGAGAGACTTAACCATTCACACAATAAAAAGCCGTCTTGGCTGTTTTGAGCTTCCTGTTGCATCTTTTTCCACCTAACTCATCTTTTATGTTGGCTTTAGTGATGAGGACTCAGGGGAGTCTCAGGTTAATCTTAAATACCAAGCTCTGGGCTCAGATGCAGATAGATAAAGCCAGCGAGAAGAGCATCCGGATCACTGCCATGGATACAGAGGACCAGGGAGTTAAAGTTTTTCTTATATCAGTGAGTACTGGGGTTTTTTTACATCTTAAACCTTCCTACTAAAATTGGTGGTTGCTTAAACTGTAGTTAAGGCAATGTTGCCATTCTTCTTTGCTCCGTACCTCCTTACCACCACTGCTTTTCCAAAGATTCAGGACCTTTGCTTGTCTGAAAGCCCTCATAAAAGCTGCCCTGTGAAGCCACGTTGTCCAAAGCATTGACGTGAAGTCATGGGATCAGTTCACATGCTAACTGAGACTATAAATGTAGTGTAAGATTAATGCTTGATAGCAAAAAATGATCTGCATTTCATAGATTTCACAGATGCAATTGCTTAACCCAAGTTAGGTCCACTGGAACTGCAGCATGGGAAAGCTGTTTGTCTGTCTGTCTGCAGCATGGAGGGATGTGTAGGTGCTCACTGGGAGTGAAACACTCCCTGCCAGGAACGTTGTTAGTTAAGGTTAATGTATTTTAATTTTCATTTTCTTATAGTACAGAGTATTTCAAGCAGTAGCAGGACAGTGAAAGTGGTTTCTGTGCTCCCTAAATGGGGAAATGGCAATCCCAGTTAGAATTACTAAAGCACCTGGGAGACCACAATACAGTCAACAAGAAAGCAAGATCATTCCCTGATGTCTGCTAAGGTTTGGGTATTTTGAGAGGTCTGAGCACGTTCTCTGACTGGCAGTGGTTGTACACAAGGTGTTTCTAGTGAATTAAGTGTCCTTGTGGATCAGAAATTGAGAACAGCAAGTGATCAGCTTCCCCTGTGACTGGAGGTTTGTGATATTGGAATCTGGAGTCTCAGAGTGGAACTGAATGATCCTGAATATCCATTGGTGCAGGGAAAAGGAAGCCGAAGGGAGACCTTGTCCCTGTTTATAACTGCCTAAATGGAGGTTGTGGTGAGGTGGGTGTTGGTCTATTCTCCCAAGTAAGAAGCAATAGGAAAAGAGGGAATGGCCTCAAGTTGCACCAGGGCAGGTTCGCATTGAAAAAAACCTCAGGAAAAATTTCTTCCCTGAAAGGGTTCTCAGGCATTGGCAGAGGCTGCCAGGGAGGTGGCTGGGGCATCGTCCCTGGCGGGGTTTAAAACACAGGCAGGCAAGGTGCTCAGAGATCTGGTTTTAGTAGTGGAGTGGGATGGTTGTACTTAATGACCTCAGAGGTCTCTTCCAACCAAACAATTCCATGATTCTGTGAAATTAAAGGATAAGTTTTTCCTCAGTATTTTTATAGATTTGAAAATTTGGAGTTAACCTGTGATCATGTTATACGCTATGGCTTTCGGTGTTGACAAATAGTATCCTGTATGGAACAACTTATTCACTCTGGTTCATTCATCCACTCATTGCAGGGGAGATCTGCAGTTACAGAGGTAACTGGTGGGTAGGGTAGAAATAATTTCTTGTGAAAGAATCTGAAAAGTGGGATTGTTACCTTATAGTTAACTTGGGGTAATGGTAGTTAACGTAAGGACTTAATTGACACAATGCATGCCAGGGTTGCATAGTATTCCAAGTATTCTTTTAAATAATGTCCCTTAAATCCTTAGTTCAATAGGCCTAAAAATTGATTCTTTTGAAGGCCTGAAGCAGCTGTTAAGCTTTGAGAATAACAAAAGTATAATGCTTGGACAAGTTGAAGCACAAATGCTCCCCTCTGTACAGCTGAGCAGTATAAAAGAAAAAAAAGGAATAATCACTTGCTTGACTGCACATCCATTTGGTTTTCTTATTGTATCTTATGTTGAAACGTTGTGTCAGTGCATCATGAAACAATTAAGTGTCTTGATTACGAGTAATGCATATGTGAAGCTGAGTGATCGACACACCTGGGAAAGTCTGTGCAAGACACAATTTTAAATTAAAGATCTTCTAAGTATCAGCTTTGGGAGGTGTCATGAAGGCTGTGTCCTCCTGGGTGAAATGTTCTACTCCACTCTTGTGAGACCCCCACCTGGAGTCGTGTCCAGCTCTGGAATCTCCCAACTTAAGGATCTGGAACCGGTCCAGAGGAGGCCATGAAGATGATCCAAGGGCTGAGCTGAGCACCTCTGCTGTGAGGACAGGCTGAGAGCTGGGGTTGTTCAGCCTGGAGAAGAGAACGCTGTAGAGAGGCCTTAGAGCGGTTTTTTTACAAGGGCAGGGGTGACAGGACGAGGGGGAACAGCTTTAAACTAGAAGGGGGAAGATTTAGATTAGACATGAGGAAGAAATTCTTCATGGTGAGGATAATGAGGCCCTGGCCCAGGTTGCCCAGAGCAGGGGTGGCTGCCCCATCCCTGGAGGGGTTCAAGGCCAGGTTGGATGGGGCTTGGAGCCCCTGATCCAGTGGAGGTGTCCCTGCCCATGGCAGGGGGTTGGAACAGGGTGATCTTTACCATCCCCTCTAACCCAAACCATTCTATGATTTGAAATCAGCTCACACAGGTTCTGTTAGCCAGAGAAAGCTGATGCGAAGTGGAGAGGAATGCACTCCCCCTGTAAGTTTGGTGCATTTAGCATCTTGCTAGACAGACCATCCTGACCGCATCTGACAAACCCTACCTGAGAAAACTGGAAAGGAGAGTGTTAAGTTTGACATGACTGGTGTGCATTGCGTGACTAGAGGTTTATTCTGTTATAATTCCTTGCACCCTTTTCTTGTTTCTGAATGTTAAAACAACTGTAGGCAAGCTCTAAGGATACCGGGCAGCTGTACGCTGCATTGCACCACCGGATCTTGGCCTTGCGGAGTAGAGTGGAACAAGAGCAAGAAGTCAAGAATGTAGCACCCGAGCCTGAGGTAACGCAATCCAATGAGGAGGACAGCGATGATGATGTCATTGCACCTTCGGGATCAGTTGGAAGTGGTAAGCAAGAAAGACAGCAGAGTTTTGTTTCCCTGTACCTGTTTCTCTGTTCTTCTGTAAGGCAGGTGTCTCTCTAATCGCGTGTTCTAGCTCTGCTTCTGACCTGTTAATTCTCACAAGTGTTTTGAATAAGACTGGGAGCCTGGATTGCCTTTTTGAAGGCAACTGTTTCTTGCTGCTTCTTCAAACCAGTACAGAGGCCCTTATGCTGCTCTGAGTGACCTGTCACAGCCTGCAGAGGTTATCTGTGTTTCCATTAGTTCTAGTTTTGTTTATGGGATCTTTAAGGGGTGGATGAGTTCATATTTGTCCTTATCGTGGCCAGGGCTTGCACATCGAACCAGAGCTGCTTGTCCCGGGCTGCTCTCGGCAGGCAGGCTCTGGAGTGCTCCTCGAGTAGAGTGTTGTGTTTGCAAGGCAGAAGATTTACAAAGGGGCATGGGAAGTGTGTAGTGAGTTTCACCGAGCATGAGGAGGCCATAATTTAAAAAAACAAAATCTAGCCTTCAGTGGGATGAAGGCTTCCATCCCTCTCCTGACTTGGGAGTCAGGGAATCATAGCCTGGGTTGGGTTGGAAGCGACCTTTGAAGGTCGTCTGGTCCAACTCCCCTGCAGCGAGCAGGGGCAAATGCTGCTACTCAGAAGAATATTCCAGCATTACTCCCTTACTATTTCATCTCAGATCTCAAGATAGTTTGTACCAGCTCTTGTAACTGATTGCATGCTTTCCCACTGCCTCAGGCCTTGCAATCCCACTTTTACTCCCAGCTCTCAGTGTAAAAAGGGTAATCCTGATGCTTTCCACAGCCACCCAGAGCAGCACTCCCTGAACTGTGTCTATCACAACCCCTTTCCCAAAGGGACAGCCCAGACTGTGGCCCCTCAGCAGGGATTTGAGGTGACTGGTTCAGTCTCTGCAAGGAAACGCTGCAGTTTTGCTTTCCTGGGACTTAGACCATCCCAGCTTTGACAGAGACCAGTCCGACACTGCCTCACTGTGGAATGAATATGGGCAGAAGCTGTGGGTGGATTGAAGAGGCTGGAAACTGAGCTCTCAGGCCCTGGGGTGCTACTGGAAGCCCAAACCAGATGAGTCAAGAACATAAAACTGCAGTAGACAGAACTTAATCTGGAAAATTGAGATGTGAGAAGGGGAAGGAGAACTCTGCAGTTCTCTCGTGTCATTGAAATCCTAAATCTGAGGCTTCGGGTGGCTTCTCGGGTAGAGTCACTTACTGTAAGTCAAGAAACAAAAGATATTTCTCTTGACAAAACTACTTTGTTTGTTTCAGGTCCTAATGATGAAGGTGACGGGCAGAATGTTAGCAGCACATAGCAGCTGTGAGCTGATCTGCTTGCGAGGCTGCTATCAACACTATCTTGCAAGCATCTCTGGATACCCCAGGCCAGCTGTTATTTTCAGGCAGTGTTGAAGACACCAGGACTTAAAAACTGTGCATCCCTGTTCTGTTTGTTTGGTTTTTTGGTCTGGATCAGTAGATTCTACACAGAAAAAAGCAGACTTGGAAACTACCTGAATGTGGTTTGGGACGTGAAAGCTCATCATATTGATGAGCCAAAACAAAAAAAACCAAACATTTCCCCTCATCCTTGTAATTGAAATGGCACATTACAGCTTCTCACAGCTTCTCATTGGGACCTTTTGACTGTTTCTTCAGTAGCTCATGTCTTGCAGGCCTCCAAGATAGAACTTTCTGACACGGTTCCAACTCGAATTCTGCTCTTGTAACCCCTGCTCCCCCTTATGACTTTCTGCCACCTGCAGGGAAGCCGTGTCCTCACCAGTCCCCAGCTCACTGACTGCCCTCCGGGGTTCTCTCCCTTTTTGGACTACGGATGGGGCAGATTTATGTTTTTACCTTTTAATCCCAACGTAGGTAGTGGACGCTGTTGTTCCCTGTCTAGTGGGTTTGTAAACAGAGAAACAAAACATTGTGATTCACCAGAAGAGCTTTTTTTAACGCGGTAAGAAGAGACTCTAAAATCCCCAGGATGTTTTGCTAACTCCTTTTCTTTCTTCCCATGTCATTATTATTATTTGGGGATTTATATTGTGGTGATACTTTTTTTTTATTTTAGCTTTTCAATAAGATGCTCTTGTGTGTTGAAAAAGTGAAACTATTGTTTTGTACTGTTCTTTTCTGTTACTATTTAAGGGAGAGCTAAGCCACTATATGTAATAGATGTTGCAAACAGTTTCTCTTCGGAAATGATCTGTTTCTGTGGCTACAGTGAAGTGTAGGAGGCAGACAGGTTACACCTTCAGACAAGTTGATGAGGAAACAGCTGTTAGCCCTTCCCAGGATAAACCAGGCTCATCTGATGAGCTCTGCCAGCCTTTAAAAATCAATCTGTATAATGAAGCAGCTCTCATTTAGTGGCTTGATTCACCAAGCCATTTAAGCACTTGCCTGACTTAACCACATGTGAATAATCTCACTGAAGTCAACACAACCCCTCATGCTTACAGCTGAGTACATTTTTAAACATCTTGCTGAATTAACGGCCTTAAATAGAAAATTAACTTCTAACCCTTCCTGTCCCCCTTCCATTTCCTGAGGTCTTGCAGCGTGAAGAAGGAGGCGATGTTGCAGTCACTGTGTTCTGTTGCACCAAAATAAAAGCAAGAATGTGTTTTCCCGTTCTGAAGTGCTCCTGCGGGCCCCAGGACTCTCTCGTTGCTTTGGATGTTTTTTCATCATTCGGGGCTTTTGTATGTAAAAGCTGAGTTTTGTCTGTCGTGAAAACACACGATAGGTTCTTGTCCAGCAGGGTCAGAATGTTGTAGTCTCCAAGAACAGCGACCAGGTCACCTTCTTTATAAATTGCCCAAACTGTTCTGTTTTCTCTATGAGTAGTTTACTGATAGGTAACTTTTCACTTGGTCTTTCTCCTGTAGGTTAAGAAGACCTAAAATGCACCGTTTAAAAGAGAATTCAGGGGGAAGGAGGATTTACTGTAGCATGAATTGGAAATTAAAACCCTCTTTGTAGCACAAATCCAATGTTGAAATTATTCAAATAGCAAAGCAGGCCTCACCGCCTCTGTGTCAGTGGAAAACACTTAAAACATCTTCTCAACTCCCAGTTAATTCTACCTGTTGTCTGTTGTTAAGTGTTGCTGGAGACTCAAGCTCTTGGGCAGGGGGTGCTTTGCCTTTTCCAACAGCCCCTTGAAGGAACATCTGGGATTGCTTTTCCAGGGATTAAAAGGGCTGCTGCTCTGCCACTGCGTTTGTGATGTCTCTGGATCATCTGCTCCTGCCTTTTGTGCATTTGAGGTTGTTCCTCCTTAGAGTTACACATTTTTAACCCTTGATGCCCCCTGTCTCACACAGTGGAAGCGTAGCATGCTCCCACTGCCACCCACACAACCGTGTCTGTGTCACAAGGTCTGGGGAACTGATGGATTTTCCAAGAGGTGATGTGCATTTTGGATCTTGGATCTTTTTACATTGAGATACTCGGATTTAAACTACTCTTTTCAAACAACTTTGCAGCGTCGAGCTGCTCGTTGTCAGCATAAAGAAAATTAAAGGTGTCAGAAAAATGCAATTGTCATGGCTGTTTTGTTGGGTGTAGTGGTGACAGGCAGCTGCAGCATTCTGAAGTCTGGCAAGTGTTTGCTGATGCAAGTTTTATTTCAGCTGGAAGCGCTGGTTCTGTGTTACAGTGAAGAGGACAGGGTTGGTGTGAGCCATGAATGGAATTGGCCGTGGACTGAGCTTAGGCCCTGTCCAACAAGAAGCCACAATGAAACTCATTCACTCCCTGCTTTAGCCTTGGTTTAACTGTTGACAGAAAACCTGATAGTGCCTGTGTTGTGAAAGCTTTATCTCACCGTCCTATCAAAGTATGAGTGGGATCGGCGCTAAACCTCCTCTCTCTCCTCTCAGAAAACAAGCTCCCTTGGCCCTGGGTTGTTCCGTGGGGGCAGCAGATGTTGGCAAACAGGCTGCTGAGCTCTAACCTTGTCCGCCTACAGCCTGTTTCTCTTGCACTGCTCTCCTGCTGCGTCTTTAGTTTGGGGTTTATTGTTCACATACAGATGCAGTTACCATTGTGCATCTCACCCTGCCTGGCCTGACCTGGGTGCTGCCTGGGGCAGAGAGAGTTTGGCCTTGAGCACAGCTGATGGGGAAACACTGCAGGAATCATAGAACAACCAGCTTTGAAGAGACCCACCAGCTCCTCGAGTCCAACCATTCCTATCAAACACTAAAACGTCCCTCAGCAACCTCATCTACCCCTCCCTTAAACCCCTCCAGGGAAGGTGACTCAACCCCCTCCCTGAGCAGCCTCTGCCCCTGCCCAATGACCCTTTCTGTGATTTTTTTTCTTATGTCAAGCCTGAACCTCCCCTGGGGGAGTTTGAGGCCATTCCCTCTCATCCTGTCACTTGGGAGAAGAGGCCATTACCCTCTTTTCAGGTAGTTGTAGAGAACAGTGAGGTCTCCCCTCAGCCTCCTCCAGGCTAAACACCCCCAGCTCTCTCAGTTGCTCCTTGTAATCCTTGTTCTCCAGCCCCTTCACCAGCTTCGTTGCTCTTCTCTGGACTCGCTCCAGAGCCTCAACATCCTTCTTGTGGTGAGGGGCCCACAACTAAACACAATGGGGTGTTAGGAAAGGCAGCAGTAACCCTCTTCTCTGTAACCTTAAAAAGAAGATCACAGCCATGGGAAATGCAGGGCTTAAGATAAGAAAAGTTGCACCACCTCCCCCATAGCCCAGCACATGGTGCTTCTGAGAGGGCAGGGAAGGATCCAAATAACCTGCTTCTCAGCCATCCCCCCCAAGCCCAGGCTGGGCGCATGCCCACGGTGTTAGAAGCCTGCAGGAGTGAAACCCCCACTTAGTGATGATTCTCCCTGTTCCCAGTCACTGCGGGACCAGCTCCCCTGCCTGGGTGTTGTTCCTAACATGACCCGGTCTGCAGTTTGGCCTCTGCTTCTCCCAGCAAGTGTAGAAAATGGTTTATTTCCTTTCTAGAAACATGTATTTGAAAATTTACCGTGTTTTCCCATAATCTCTAGTTTTAGGCATTTCAACTATGATAATTGCCATAATTTGTCATGCAGGATTTCATTAAACTGACTTTTCACAGTGCGCTCCTCTTTCCTTGTCCTTGCTCTGTGCACACTGACTTAAAGTGAACTACAGCGTCTAGTGTAGGGGGAGTGGAGCAATTTGGAGAGAAGGTTACAGAGGTATTTAATTTTCCAGGGTGATGCCCCCCGCTCTTGTGCCAATGAGCACAGAGCAACAGGAGAATTAAGGGACAATTGTGAAAGGGGCCCCAAGTCGCTCTGGCCTCCTGTGTTCTAGGTGGTGGTGCAGGCACATAAAGAACAATCAAAAATGGTTTCTGTGAATGAAAATCTCATTTAAGGAGAGGGTTCAGAGTTCCCTTTCTGTCTGCCTCCTCTCGAGGGCCTAAAGATGTGAAAACTTGTAACCCGGAGCAGCGGTTCTGTCGCTGGGGTGGGCAGGGATGGGCTGTTCTGAGGATGGAGAATCCCAGGTCCTGCTGTTGGGAAGGGTCACGCAGCCCTTTGCTGGGTCAGAGCTGAGAGGTTCCATAGGAGGAATGACGATGCCCTCTAACCCTCTTCCATAACAATCCGCCCCTGGGCCCCTGCTGCTTGTGTCTGCCTGAAACCCCAAGGAGCAGCCGCTGCTGGGGCAAGGAGCCAGCGGTCAGAGCGGCTCTGCTGCCATCACCAGGGACCCTTACCAGTTGGTTCCCCTGCTGGCGTGGCAGGCGGCTCTGGAAGGAAGGGTCCTGCCTGCCGTGCATGTTCTGGAGTGACGTGTGTGGCTCTGGAATCCCCAACACGAGAAGGATATGGGACTGTTGGAACGGGCCCAGAGGAACCACGGAGCCCCTCCTGCGTGAGGACAGGCCGATAACTGCAGGCGGAGCTGTGGGGCTGCAAGTGGAGGTGTGGGGCTGTGATTGGAGCTGCAGGTGGAGGTGCGGTGCTATGGGCAGAGCTGTGGGGCTGCAGGCGGAGCAGCAAG
Source organism: Piaya cayana (assembly GCA_013389865.1). NCBI lineage: Eukaryota > Metazoa > Chordata > Aves > Cuculiformes > Coccyzidae > Piaya > Piaya cayana. The sequence goes on from WAAB01000448.1 coordinate 39,834, forward strand.
TGGAGCCGTGGGGCTGCAGGCAGAGCTGTGGAGCTGCGGGGCCGCAGGCAGAACTGTGGAGCTGCAGAGCTGCAGGCTGAGCTGGAGGCAGAGTTGTGGAGTTGCGGAGCTGTAGGCTGGGCTGCAGTCGGAGCTGCGGGGCCGCAGGCGATGCTGCAGAGCTGTGAAGATGCGGGGCCGCAGGCGGAGCTGCAGGCGGAGTTGCGGAGCTAAGGGGCTGTAGGCGGAGCTAAGGGGCTGTAAGCGGGGCTGTAAGCGGGCCTAAGCGGCTGTAGGCGTGGCTGTAAGCGTGGCTAAGGGGTTGTAGGCGGAGCCAAGGGGCGGTAGGCGGGGCTAAAGGGCTGTAGGCGGGGCTGTAATCGTGGCTACGGGGTTGTGGGCGGAGCCAAGGGTTGTAGGCGGGACTAGGGGGCTGCGGGCGGGGCTAAGGGGCTGCGGGCGGGGCTGCGGGCGGGTGCGGGTGCTGGGGGCGCTGTGTCTCGCGAGAGCGCGAGCTCCGCCATGCCGGGCTACTGGGACGGCCCCGAGGGCGAGCAGTGTCCGAGCCGCACCGGGCTCTGCACGCGGGTCGGCGCCGCCGCGGGTGGGCGATGGGGAGAGGGGGTAGGGGGGCGTGTGTGACCCCCGCGCGACCCCCGCGCGACCCCGCGTCCGTCTGACCGCCGTGTCCGTCTGTCCCGCAGGGCTGGTGGGCGCCGCGTACCGCATCGTGCTGCTGCAGCCCGGGTCGGCGCTGGCCGCGCTCCGCATGGCCGTGAGCGACACGGCGACCATGGGTGAGCGGGGACCGGGCCGGGGGGGACACCCCGAGACACCCAGCGCCACCCCGGGCAGGGACACCCCCCGGGGAGATCGGGGGCTACGAGCCCCATAGACCCGGCCTGGAACCCCTCCAGGGATGGGGCAGCCACCCCTGCTCTGGGCAGCCTGGGCCAGGGCCTCCTCACCCTCACAGGAGAACATTTCTCCTGAGATCTCATCTCAGTCTCCTCTCTGTCACCTTCAAACCTTTCCCCCTCGTCCTGTCCCTCCGCTCCCGGATTTCAAGCCCTGGAGCCCTGGGTGGCTGCAGCAAGGAGCACAGACAAGGAATCCCTGGCAGTTTTCCTCCTGGAGCAGGAGCATCTCCTTGTGCTGGTGACTGTGGGGACCAGTGACACAAATGAACCACGGAATCATGGAACGGTTTGGGTCAGGAGTGACCTCAGAGCCCATCCAGCTCCACCCCTGCCGCGGGCAGGGACACCTCCCACTGGATCAGGGGCTCCAAGCCCCATCCAGCCCGGCCTCGAACCCCTCCAGGGATGGGGCAGCCACCCCTGCTCTGGGCAGCCTGGGCCAGGGCCTCCCCACCCTCATCGTCAAGAACTTCGTGAGAGCTGGGGAAGGGCTCTTGGTCAGGGAATGCAGGGATAAGACAAGGGGGAGGAACAGTTTTCAGCTGAAAGAGAGGAGATTTAGATGAGATCTTGGGAAGAAATGTTTTCCCACTTGCAGTTTCTTAATTCAGTTTATCAAATCGGTTTACAAAATCAAAATGACTTTACACAAAGGATAATGTACAGACTCGGTCTGTTTCGTCTACTGTCCAGAAGCTGCAGGCCCTGAGTGGGCACAGGACTGAGATGCTGGCACAAACCCACCCTCAGGAGGGCAGAGCAGGCTGGGGTTCTCGACCCGCGTCCCTGAGAGACTGGATCCAAAGGGAGTCGGGAGCTGAGCTTCAGCACAGAGCCCAGGCAGAGCCGTGCTGCCTGCTGCGCCGAGGGGAACGCGCTGCTGAGGGGCCTGCTCGGCAGCTCCCCTGCCCTGTTCGCTTTTGGGGATGCTGAGGGGCTGGAGCAAGTGCTGAGAAGGGAACGGAGCTGGGGAAAGGGCTGGAGAACATAGGTTATGAGGAGCGGGTGAGAGAGCTGGGGGTGTTTAGCCTGGAGAAAAGGAGGCTGAGGGGAGACCTCATCATTGTCTGCAGTTGTTTGAAAGGAGCTTGTGGCAAGGTGGATGCTGGGCTCTTGTCTCAAGTGACAGGGGCCAAGATGGGAGGGAATGGCCTCAAGTTGCCCCCAGGGAGGTTCAGATTGGATAATTACTTCACTGAAAGTGTTCTCAGGCACTGCTAGAGGCTGGTTGAGTCCCCATCCCTGGAGGGATTTAAAGGATCTCACCACAGCAGCCTGGGTGTGTTGCCCCTGGGTGTCCAAACGCAGATCTTGCTTGGTTTTCCCCTTTTTCCCTGCAGAGGAGCTGTTGTGTGGCACTGTGCATCTCAGAAATGTACCTGCTGTGGGTGTAATTCTCCCTTGAGGGGCTTTGTTTTGATTTTTTGCCCTCTCCTTGTTTACAGCTACTCTGGGAGCTGTGTTCGGCGTAACCACCTGCCTCAGCGCCCAGATCCGAGAGGAGCCGGACAGTCCCCTGGACTATTTCATAGGAGGCTGTGCAACGGGAGCCGTCTTGGGTGCAAGAGGTAATGTGGATAACGCCTGTGGTGGAATGAGCCCTCACTGCATTTAGAAACCTTCCTGCTAGGGAAAGATGTAGAACAGTCTTGATGTCTGGTGTATTTGGTAAAGATTCATCTCAGCGTGTGGCTTCCATGTCATGCCAGCTCTGTTGATGCTTCGATGTTCAGGGCTGCTAAGGTGAGTAGAGCTGCTGCAGGGATAACGTCGAGCTCATTTACACAATGAAACCAGAGCTGACCCGGTACTGCTGCTTATAACTTGAAATGGCAGGGTATGAAAACCATTATTGTAGAAATCCGTCTTTTCTTGGCAACAAAATTGATTTCTTTCACACCAAAAATATAATCTAACGTCTGCCCTGTGATTTCCTCCTGTGCTCTGAGGGCCGAGCCGTGTCCTGCACCTCCTCTGGTGTTTGTCAGGCTGGATAAGCTCCTGCTGACAGTTGTACCACTCCGTTTCCTGCAGGTCTTTTCAGACTCGGTGTTAAAGAAGTTTAAATTTATTTAAATTTATTTAAATTGTAATTTTGAAATAGAATTCATCTTCACTTCTCCTGGTTGCCGAGCTGGTGAGAGGTCAAAGTAGTGGTTGTTACTTTTGTCCCTGAAATCAGTGATTTCAGGTTGCTGCTTAAGGAGATGGGGTGGTGGGTTACAGAAATTGATATTTCAGTCTGCAAGCCCAAAGCATGATTTAAAAAGTCACTTGATTTAAAAGCCACTTTTCTGATTTCTCTGGGGAAACAACATCCCTGATGGTCAGGTGAAAAATGCAGAATGTTCTGAGGTCTTCTGTGCGCTCCCTGTGCCCTAACAGGTCCCCTGTGGTCCAATTTCTGTTTTCCAGCTCACAGCTACATGACGGGTACCACTGCGTGTCTGGGGCTGGGGCTCACTGCTGCTCTCATGAAGATCGGCAACAAGGAGGGCTGGAGGCTGGCGGGGCCTCCCAAGCTGTAGGTGCCACCTGTCCTCCCTGCAGGCTGTCTGAGTGGGGCAGGTGACGGGCGCTGTGTAATAAAGAACTGGCTGTTGTCTCAGAGCGTTGCTGTCGTCCGGCTCTTTGCAGCGTTGGGGTGGGGTGCACAGAGGTGAAGCCGTTGGAGATGCTCTGCTCTGCTGCTCCTGCTGATGTTTCTTTGTCCTCCTCAAATCACTTCACCTCCAGGTCTCCATGACGCGCACACGCGTGAGGGTGCAACTACTGTTTGTAGGCTGGTCTTTGAGGAGCACAGATTGAAAACATTAGAGACAGTTTCTTTACTGAAAGAGTGATGAAGCATTGGAAGAGGCTGCCCAGGGTAGAGGCCCAATCCCTGGATGGGTTCAGAAAACATGTAGACATGGCACATTGGGACATGGTTCAGTTGGCACTGTGATGTTGGGCTGATGGTTGGACTGGGTGAGCTGAGAGGTCTTTTCCAACCTTAAACATTCTGCGATTCTGTGAGTTGTTCTTGTAGTTTTGAGCAGGTCCTGCAGGATTCTTTGGCAAGCATGGGTATTGCCCCACACTGATCCATCAATAAGGGTTTTGAGCAGAACTTCTGAAGAGATGCTCAGTTCCAAGCTGAGGATGAGGGATTTGGGGCTGGGGAAGGTGGATTGAATGGCCCACAACAAGGTGTGTGGGAGCCTGGGGAAGTCTGGAGCCCAGAGCTTCAGGGTTAGAGCTGGGGAGTGGCCGAGATCAGAAGGAAGCCCTGGAGAACTTCCTTCTGAGCAGATTGCTCAGAACTGCCTCCCACTGAATTTTCCATGTGCAAACCGAAGCAGGGCCAGCAAAGGCCCCGAGAAGGTGTAGAGCGCTGAGGCAGAGGATGCAAGAGGAGAGGGGAAGGCTGCATCGTTCAGCCTGGAGAACAGGCAGCCAAGTGCTGGACTGATACTGCGTTCTCACAGCGTGGAGGTTACAGAGGAGCCAGGCTCAGGTGCACAGTGAAGCACGAGTTGCAGAGAGGGAGATTCTAACGGGATAGAAGGGGAAAAAACCTCGCAGCTGGGGTAGGGGAGTGCTGAACAATGGACTGGAAAAGGCAGGGACCACAGAGTGCAACCAGACCCGTGGGAATGTGAGTGTACAGGGCCAGGGGAGGGGATTTGAGTTGATAGGGATGCGGGATGGGAGCAGGGAGGTGTGAGGGCAGGGGACAGAAGGTGGGGGAGCAGGAGACAAGGTGATGGGGGCACCAAAGGGCAGCAGAGGGGAGGGGACAGCAGCACGAGGAGGCGCGGGCACAGCCATGGCAGCTGTGGGAGCAGGTGGGGGCTCCTGGGGACAGTTGGGGTGGCCCAGGGGGCTGGTGGCCCCATCTTCTCCCTGGCACTGGGGCTGGAGGTCCCCCAGCTGCTCAGTTTGGGGGTTGGTGGGTGTGGGCTCCAGGTNGAGGGCCGAGCCGTGTCCTGCACCTCCTCTGGTGTTTGTCAGGCTGGATAAGCTCCTGCTGACAGTTGTACCACTCCGTTTCCTGCAGGTCTTTTCAGACTCGGTGTTAAAGAAGTTTAAATTTATTTAAATTTATTTAAATTGTAATTTTGAAATAGAATTCATCTTCACTTCTCCTGGTTGCCGAGCTGGTGAGAGGTCAAAGTAGTGGTTGTTACTTTTGTCCCTGAAATCAGTGATTTCAGGTTGCTGCTTAAGGAGATGGGGTGGTGGGTTACAGAAATTGATATTTCAGTCTGCAAGCCCAAAGCATGATTTAAAAAGTCACTTGATTTAAAAGCCACTTTTCTGATTTATCTGGAGAAACATCCCTGATGGTCAGGTGAAAAATGCAGAATGTTCTGAGGTCTTCTGTGCGCTCCCTGTGCCCTAACAGGTCCCCTGTGGTCCAATTTCTGTTTTCCAGCTCACAGCTACATGACGGGTACCACTGCGTGTCTGGGGCTGGGGCTCACTGCTGCTCTCATGAAGATCGGCAACAAGGAGGGCTGGAGGCTGGCGGGGCCTCCCAAGCTGTAGGTGCCACCTGTCCTCCCTGCAGGCTGTCTGAGTGGGGCAGGTGACGGGCGCTGTGTAATAAAGAACTGGCTGTTGTCTCAGAGCGTTGCTGTCGTCCGGCTCTTTGCAGCGTTGGGGTGGGGTGCACAGAGGTGAAGCCGTTGGAGATGCTCTGCTCTGCTGCTCCTGCTGATGTTTCTTTGTCCTCCTCAAATCACTTCACCTCCAGGTCTCCATGACACACACACACATGAGGGTGCAACTACTGTTTGTAGGCTGGTCTTTGAGGAGCACAGATTGAAAACATTAGAGACAGTTTCTTTACTGAAAGAGTGATGAAGCATTGGAAGAGGCTGCCCAGGGTAGAGTCCCAATCCCTGGATGGGTTAAAAAAACGTGTAGACATGGCACATTGGGACATGGTTCAGTTGGCACGGTGATGTTGGGCTGATGGTTGGACTGGGTGAGCTTAGAGGTCTTTTCCAACCTTAAACATTCTGCGATTCTGTGAGTTGTTCTTGTAGTTTTGAGCAGGTCCTGCAGGATTCTTAGGCAAGCGTGGGGATTGCCCCACACTGATCCATCAGTAAGGGTTTTGAGCAGAACTTCTGAAGAGATGCTCAGTTCCAAGCTGAGGATGAGGGACTCGGGGCTGGGGAAGGTGGATTGAATGGCCCATAACAAGGTGTGTGGAAGCCTGCGGAACTCGAACCCAGAGCTTCAGGGTTAGAGCTGGGGAGTGGCCAAGATCAGAAGGAAGCCCTGGAGAACTTCCTTCTGAGCAGATTGCTCAGAACTGCCTCCCATTGAATTTTCCATGTGCAAACCGAAGCAGGGCCAGCAAAGGCCCCGAGAAGGTGTAGAGCACTGAGGCAGAGGATGCAAGAGGAGAGGGGAAGGCTGCATCGTTCAGCCTGGAGAACAGGCAGCCAAGTGCTGGACTGATACTGCATTCTCACAGCGTGGAGGTTACAGAGGAGCCAGGCTCAGGTGCACAGTGAAGCACGAGTTGCAGAGACGGAGATTCTAACGGGATAGAAGGGGAAAAAGCCTCGCAGTTGGGGTAGGGGAGTGCTGCACAATGGACTGGAAAAGGCAGGGACCACGGAGTGCAACCAGACCCGTGGAAATGTGAGTGTACAGGGCCAGGACCTGTGGGGAGGCGATTTGAGTTGATAGGGATGTGGGATGGGAGCAGGGAGGTGTGAGGGCAGGGGACAGAAGGTGGGGGAGCAGGAGACAAGGTGATGGGGGCACCAAAGGGCAGCAGAGGGGAGGGGACAGCAGCACGAGGAGGCGCGGGCACAGCCATGGCAGCTGTGGGAGCAGGTGGGGGCTCCTGGGGACAGTTGGGGTGGCCCAGGGGGCTGGTGGCCCCATCTTCTCCCTGGCACTGGGGCTGGAGGTCCCCCAGCTGCTCAGTTTGGGGGTTGGTGGGTGTGGGCTCCAGGTCAGGAGCACAATGGGGATAGGGTGGTGTCACCCCCATGGGACTTTGCATGCAGGGGGGTGTTTCTCCCACCCAAGGGCATTTGTGGGGGCCCCATTTCACCTTGGGCTCTGGAGGTGAGTGAGACCTAGATGGTCCAGAGCCTCCCTAGCAGGAGTTTCCCAGGATCACCTGGGGTTTACAGCCCTGCTGCCCGAGAGGGGGGAAACTCCTGGCAGCTTCCACTGACCCTGTTGCATGTCCTGAGTGGACCTGACTGTCCTTGCCACCCTGTCGCGGGGCTCCAGACCCTGGACCTCCCTCCGCTTGGGCCTCTCCCAGCTCCCAGCCACGGCCACGTGTCCCATCTGGGCTATAATTACCCGCACACATTCCTGGGGGGTCACAGGAGCTTCCCGGAGCGGCGGCAGGCGGTAAGGGGGGACGAATTCGTGGCACGGCAGAGCGCAGCATCCCGCACGGTGATGCAGGACACGGCACGTGGCACGTGACACCGTGCAAAGACGGCGAGACACACGTGGGGCACCACTTGCAATAGGGCAGGGGGGTGGCAGCAGCATGAGGATTGGCAGGAGGGCACAGGGCATGCAGCATGACTCACAGCGCGTCGTGACATGAGTGGTGGTGCATGGTGGGTGGGTGGGATGGGTCGTTCTGCCAGGGAGCTGCCCGAGGGACCATTGGCTTTGCTGCTGATGGAACACCAGGAGTTTCCACCTTGGGGCAATCATTGGGGCTTCTGCTGTAGGGTTTGACTGGGGCCAGAGGGCTGAGCTGGGGGGCTGCAGCATCAGGTGGGGCGGTGGCACTGGCTGTGGGTCAGAAGCTTCGTCCTGAGGGTTCAGCGGTGAGGCAGAAGGACGTCAGCCTCAGCCGAGGGGCAGGCAACATGGCCTGTCGGCCTCAGCTGCAGGGCTGTGGTTTTGCTGAGGAGATTTATGTTCAGCTATGGAGCAGCAGCCTATGAGGAACAGCTGAGAGAGCTGGGGGTGTTTAGCCTGGAGAAGAGGAGGCTGAGGGGAG
>WAAB01000448.1:47801-68337 GCA_013389865.1 Piaya cayana
GAGGTGCTGAGGGACATGGGTTAGTGATTGATGGGAATGGTTGGACTCGATGATCCAGTGAGTCTCTTCCAACCTGGTTGTTCTGTGTTTCTATAATTCAGTTCCTGGGGGGCTCAGCTATGGGGCAGAGGCTTTGGCAATGGAGCTGGTGGTTTCCCCATGGAGCAGAGCCAACAGCAGGACCCCGTGTCCCCAACCAGGACTCCTGCCATGGCCCAGAGGCTCTGGCTCCGGGGTGACACCCTGACCTCCCCGCTCCATGTGTTCCCACAGGCAAGATGTGGGTGGCAGAAGGGCCGGCCCCAGCCCAGTGGCACCTGCAGGACAGGGACCACGCTGGACACTTCTTGGCCGCAGCCGACCATCTCCGCTCCGCTGGACAGCTGGTGGACGTGGCCGTGGGCCCAGAGGGTGATGTGGCCCACGCTGTGGTCCTGGCTTCCATCAGCTCCTTCTTCCTCCAGTTCCTGGAGGGCAGGACCAGAGAACTGTGCCAGGGCCCCCCGCCCCGCGTCCCCCTGCCGCCCGGGGCCACGCTGTGGGGCTGGCGGGCTGTGCTGGCCTTCGCCTATGGGGGATCTGTGCCCCACGGCCGGGAGCACGAGGTGGAGGAGGCCGCCCGGGCACTGGGAGCCCCACGGGTGGTAGCCGCCTGCGCCCCACGGCTGGAGAGCGACCCCCAGGAGGGGGATCCTGAGCCTCTGGAGGAGCAGTGGGAGACACTGAGAGCCATGGAGCGACTGCACACCAGCGGCTTGGGCTGCGACCTCCAGCTCCGGGTAGGGGACGAGGTCATCCCAGGTGAGATGGGGGTCGGATGCTCTGGGAGGGACTGGGGAGAGGGACAGGGCGCACCGGGACAGCCGAGTCACCTGGCAGGGATGCTGGGGGTCCCTTAGGAGGGGGACAGAGCACACCAGGATACCCTCTGGCAGGGATGCTGGGGTGAGGATTCAGGCAGGGAGAGGAGCCAGAGGTGTCCGTGGGGCTGGTCCCCTCGGAGAGCTGGGGTTTAGGTTGGGAACAGGACACTGAAGGGGGACAGTGTGGTGCAAGTGGTCCCCTCCTATCCCCACTGTATTTCTTCCTTTCCCCTAGTTCAGCGCCTGGCCCTGAGCTGCTCCTGTGACTTCTTCCGAGCCCTCTTCACTTGCCCCATGCGGGAGGCCACCCACGACCCCGCCGCCCCGCTGACCATGGGGCTGTCCCCGTCTGAGCTGCGCCTGCTCCTCTCCTTCGCCTACACGGGGGCCGTGGCCGGGCCCTGGCCTGCAGTCCTGGAGGCAGCCGAGACCTCCCTGCGCTACCAGGCCTGGGGGCTCCTCACCCTCTGCCTGGATGTTTTCACCGGTGGCTTGACCCCAGAGACCGGTCTGGATGTTCTGGCCTTTGCTGTGGCTTACGGGCTGGCCCAGGTGGGCCGCGTAGCAGAGGACTACGTTTTGGCCATGTTCCCCAGCGTGGTGGCCACACCAGCCTTCCTGGATCTTCCCGCGCACCTTCTCATCCGCCTCCTCCGCTCTGATGGTCTCAATGTCCTCCATGAACTTGAGGCCTTGGAAGCGGCATCGCGGTGGCTTATGGCCAATGGAGATGGCCAAGAGGATCTCGTCAAGGAAGTCCTGTCATCTATTCGCTTTGCCCTCATGTCCGGCCGGGAGCTGAAGAGGATCCCGTCAGTGACTGCTGGGGTAGCTGACCCTAAAGTCCTCCACGAGCTCGTGGTAGCAAGTTTGGCTCCCATGGCCCAGCTGCCATGTCGAGTGCGTTCCTGCCAAGAGGTGCTGGTGGTTTGTGGTGGAGACAAGCTGACGGCCAACCTGGCCGCCCGGAAGCCCAGTGAAAACCTCTGGTTCGCACACCGCTACCTGAGCGCTGTGGGGCTGGTGAAGCAGGTGGAGTGGCGGCCGCTGGGACACTTCCCCGATGGCCCACGCTTCCGCCATGCTGTAGCTGTGGTGGGCAACGTCCTCTACGTTCTGGGTGGGAAGCGCTACTATGGGGTCCGTGACACCCTGGCCAGTGTCTACAGGTGAGATCTGCAGAGGACCTGGAGGTGCCACGTGATACCGAGACATGTGGGATCAGAGGAGGCGTTGGTGGAGCTGGAGCTGCTCCATCACCCCAGGGCATTGCAGGATTACAGCTGGTCAAGTGGCTCAAAGGCCACCTAGGGTTGGTTGAGTGTAGGACTGAGAGATTCCCTGCCACTCTGGGATTTTACAGGGTTTTTTGGGGCAGGGTGGGAAGGCTCCTGTCTGGAGATGCTGCAGGACATTATGGGTTTGGCATTGCGAGAAGTAGGGGATATTCCCATGCAAGGGGACCGCGAGGCTCCAGGACATTATGGTTTTGGCTGGTGGTTGGTGGGGTGTTGCCCTCAGCGGTGCCAGCATCACCTCGTGGCGCTGCAGGGAATATCGAGTCTCTTGCCCCTTTTGCCTCTCAAATGCAGGTATGAGCCCATGGACAATTCCTGGGAGCGTCTGGCCAGCATGACCTGTGGGAGGAGCTACTTTGCCGCTGCGGCACTTGGGGATTTCATCTATGCCCTGGGGGGCTGCTCAGGGGAGCTCTACTGCACCGACACTGTGGAGTGCTATGACGTGGCCAAGGACACCTGGAGGTGAGACTGTTCCATGAGGACCTGCTTTCCTCAGCCCTAGTAGCCCCTCGCACTGGCCAATGGTGCCCAGTGAATGGCCTTTGGGTCACTGAGCCTCCAATGGAGAACAGGCCTAGAGTGACCTTTGGGAGAGCTCTGCTGGGTGCTGAGCAACCACGTCCCTTGAGCGTCACTGGGTCTTGGCCAGTGTTGTCTTTTGGGTGGTGGATGACTTTTTGGCCAATAGTATTCCCTGAGGGTCTGTTTGTCATCTGCCAATGACACAAGTCACCAGGGGACAGGATGAGAGGGAATGGCCTCAAACCCCAACAGGGGAGGTTCAGGCTGGACATTAGGAAAAAGATTTTCAGACAAAAGGTGATTGGGCAGTGTCAGAGGCTGCCCAGGGAGGGGGTTGATTCACTTCCCTGGAGGAGTTTAAGGGATGGGTGGATGAGGCACTGAGGGACATGGGTTAGTGATTGATGGGAATGATTGGAGTGGATGATCCAGTGGGTCTTTTCCAACCTGGTGATTCTATGATTCTATGAAACATCTTCCAGCTCTGTTCATTAGATGTTCTGTTGGGTGTTGGCCAATATTGCCCATTGAGGGAGTCCGCTGTGGGTTGACCAGTGGTGCCTTTTGCAGCCTACAAAGTGTTGAGCCGTGATGCCCCTTCGGTGTCCATCATCTGCTTGCTGATGGCACCCACTGGGGCTCCTTGGGTGTTGACCAGCATTGCCTGCTGAGCAGTCAATGGAACCGCGGCTCACTGAGGAACTTGTGTGCAGGCAGCCACCATGGGAAAGCCCTGTTTAACGTGCCCTTCACCCACTCCCTCTCTCCTTGCCCAGGAGGTGCCAGCCCCTGCCGATGGCTCTGTGTGGGCTCGTGGCGTGTGCCCTGGATGGTGCCCTCTACGTGTCGGGGGGGTGTGATGAGGCGGGCCAGTGCCATGCGTCCTTGCTGCGCTACATCCCAGGTGCTCCTGCCACGGTCCTGGCCCCCATGAACGGCCAGCGAGCCGGGCACATCATGAAGGAGGCAGGCGGGCAGCTCTATGTGGCCGGGGGGCTGTACCAGAGGGACGGGCAGACTGGCTACAGGGACCAGCTGGCCTTTGAGGTCTACAGCCCCAAGCTGGACACCTGGGTCCTCCTCAGCCCCCTGCCCCAAGCCCATGTAGTAGGGGGCGCAGCTGTGTTGGGGGGGGAACTGCTCGTACTGGGAGGGTACAGCCACGAGACCTACCGGGACACCCACTTGATCCACGCCTACCAACCAGGCACGCGGCGCTGGATCACCCGAGGCACGTTGCCCCATGCTTACACTGACCTCCAAGCCTGCGTCCTCACTTTACCCCCTGCCTTGCGTGGCCCCAAATGCCTTGAGGACCCCTTGAGATCATCTGACACCCCCAATAATACTTAGAGGGGCTTAAAATCTCTGCACCCCACACTGGGATCTCCAGGCAGCATCCATGGGCACCTCTATGGGATGAAATTACCCCCAGATCCCTCCCCTAGAATGGGCTCTTCCTGTGGTTTCCAGCAACCTCCCACCCCTGGGCACATGGCCTAGATGGTGGGGGTGCTGTGGGACTCCCCACACCGCAACCCTGCACTCCCCTGCCCCAAGCCCTTCACTGGGAGCTACCCCAGCTCCCACCCCTCTTCTGGGTGAAATAAAAGTGGCTCCTGAACCACCCACATGGGTCGCGTTGTTTCTGCTGGGGAACCCAGACATCCAGGTGCTTCTTGCAAGGAGCAGGAGAGCAACAGCCTGAGTGTCCTGGACGGGTGGTGGGGATCAGGACTGCCTGTGTCCCTGGGTCCCCTGGGGAGCGGTGGGTGGAGGGCGCTGGGTGCATGGGGCATGGGGAAGGTGTGAGTGTTTGAGAAGCATCTTGGGTGCTTGGGGGATCCTGAGGGAATAGGAGGGTCCTTGTGGTGCCAGAGTTTTGGGGTAGATGGGGGATATTGGGAGGATTTTGGTGTTCCTAGGCAGTTCTTGGCATCCTGGAGTGACCCAGAGTGTTTGATGCATTGTTGGGTGGACAAGGTGCTGAGGGACATGGTTTAGTGTTTGATAAGAATGGTTGGACTCGATGATCCAGTGGGTCTTCTCCGACCTGGTGATTCTGTGTGTGAAGACAGGGAGAATCTTATGGAGGACTTGCAAGAAGAGGTGGAAGTAATGGAGGTTCTGGGAGCTATTGGGGTACCTGTGGTACCTTTGGGGAAGGAACTGAGGATCCTGGGATGTGCACAGGAAGGTTGCAGGTTCTCATGGCTCCCTCAAACAGTATTTTAGGTGGGTCTAATGACTACTGAGCAACAGGGATAGTCGCACCACTTGGTCTTTGCTCCTGTTGACCCAGCCTAGGCTTCTCTTGCTCTCCCTGGTGCACTGCTGGGCCGTGCTCACCTTTCTGCTGACTCAGGCAGGCGGTGCAGCGTGGGGCTGTTTGACCCCACCAGTGACAGCATCTGTCACCTCACACCTCCCCAAATGTTTGGGTGACTTCTGCACCCTGGACATTTAGTTGTAGTGTGATCACTCGTGAGTCACATCCATCACCCCCCAAAGCCTCCCGCCCTCCTCCCCCATTTCCAACCACCCATGATGGGCTGTGCAGGGGCATCAGCATCTCCATTTTCTGAAGTTACTGCATGGCAGTGGGACACACAGAGGGGTGTTTTTCCCATGTGATCCAATCCCGCATTTGGGACAAAAGTCAGGGTATAGTAGAATTTTTCCTCTCTATCTTGGCCATTGCAGGCGCTGCAGACAATTTTGTCCTTCCTGTACCTATGTTCTGCACGGGAAGTCAATGAAATGAAACTGGCACCCGTCTGAAATTTGGGTAGAGAACATTTATTCTGTGATTAACAACCTCACACTGAGCTGGGAGCAGAGCACATCTTGAGGGGCATCACTGGGACAGAAGCAGGTGGGACACAGAGCACAAAGCAAGCTCTGCTTCCCCCCAGTCACCTGGAACCAGGCAGTGTCAGCACCAAACCATCACCAACTGGAGGAGAACTCCCTTGCCAAGTGCCCAAGGAATTGTTTCAGATCTAGAAACCTCAGGGTGTGTGGGAGCGACACCAGGGGAAGGAGCTGGCTGGCTTTCTCCTGAGCGAGTAGATCTTTCTCCTGTAAAACAGGGGTACATGAAGCAGAGCTGTGAACGCCTTCTCTTTCTCTGGAAGCACAGAAGCATTTACAAGGTGTTGCCAGCATATTTCACTCTGACCTCACCAATGGCCTCAACACCCCTGTCTAGGCTGTAAGCAGAAGGAGCCTGCAGGGAACCGAGCTCTGGGACCACAACCTCTCCGGACAAAGGCTTGGACGAAGCACTCAGAGGACCATGGTGGATCCACAGCTCCTTTGTGGTGCAGAAGGAGGAAGTTGCAGGAGGACTGCGCTGTATCCCCAGGTCTTTAATTGTGCAGTAAGTGACCTCAGGATACAAATCTACTTCCTTGATGGTGCAGAACGTGGGGCGCTGGAGGTGGCTTTCAAAGCCGCCAAAATGCATTGCAGAGCTTCCTGACGACTCCCTCCGCTCTAGCAGTGGGTACTGCACCACTCGGGTCTGCAGGGACTTGCGCCAGGAGGGCCATCCCACCAACCAGACCCACACCAGACAGCCTGCTAGCACCAGAATGGTCAAGACCAGCAGAGCCAAGGAGGCCAGGTAGAGCACCCAGTGCAAGAGGCAGCAGTGCCTCAGCACCCACTGCCCCCACTGTGGACCCTCCCCACCTGACTTCAAGCGCAGCACAGATACAGCCTGTCCTGGGGTGGAGCAGGGACAGAGCGGGAGCGGTGCAGGTGGAGGAGAAGGCTCAGGCTGAGTGATGCGTGTGGTGTTCAGGGCAGCTGGTGATGTTGGGCTGGAAAGCACGGTGGTGGAGACCATTGGTGTGGTTGACGTCAGCGGGAGAGGTGAAGATCTGACAATGGAAGAGGCCTCTGGCACAACAGTAGAAGGCATTGCCATGGAAGGGGTGGAAAGCGTGTCAGTAGGCACCATGGGAGTGGTGTAGCTGTTGGTAGTGCTGGAGTCAAGGGTGGTTTGGCGATGGCTGCTGGTGTTGGGAGGTCTGGTGCTTGCAGTGGCCGGCAGTGAGGTGGTAAAGATGAAGGCGGTGAAGCTGTGTTGGGGGCTGGTGGGAGCAGCAGTGCTGGGGGGCTGTGTGGGTGTGATGGTGGAACTGGTTGGGGCAGGAGTGGTGGCACTGGGAGCTCTGGTGCTTGGGGCAAAGGTGAGGCTATAAGGGGCGCTGAGGGGAGGTCCTGTGGTAGTGAGGAGAGGCCAGGTAACAGCATCAGTCATAGTAGTGAGCTCTTCAGATGGATGCGGGGACAAGAAGGGAGTTATGGTAGCTTTTCCCGTCTTTTCTTCCCCATCACCGTAGTCATAGTCCTCCTCCTCATCCGCGTCCCCCATGTTGCCGCAGTTGTCCTCAAAGTGCATAACGGGCTTGCGCCAGTGCTGGCGAGGGCTGTGGCACAGCACCTTCTCCGGGGCGATCTCCACCTTTGTCTTCCCCAGGCCTCGCTCAGCGTGATAGACGACGTCACTGTTCCGCCGGATCCAGGTGCGCAGGTAGTGCAGGTTGCAGTCGCAGTGCCACGGGTTCTCAGTGAGGAAGACGTACGCAAAGTAGTGTCCCTCAGGGAAGAAGTTGGTGGGCAGGGTCCGCAGGCAGTTTCCCGAAAGCCAAAGGGTCTCCAGATTTTGCAGATCTTGCAGCAGCTCCTTGGGGAGCTCCTGCAGGAGGTTGTCCGAGATGTCCAAGTCCTTGAGCGCCCTCAGCCCTGCAAAGACATCCTGGGGCAGCGTCTGCAGCTGGTTCCCCCGCAGGCTCAGGTCCTCGAGCTGTGACACGGCACGGAAAGCCTCCGGGGCCAGCGTCGCCAGGCTGTTGTGGGCCAGGGCGAGGCGGGTGAGCCTGGGCAGGCCCCGCAGGTCGGGCAGGGCCACCAGCGCGTTGCGGGAGAGGATCAGCTCCCGCAGGGAAGGCAGCGGGGTCTTGGTGTCCAGAGCCCCCAGCTCATTGTCAGACAGGTCGAGGTCCTGCAGCTGGTTGAGGGGCAGGAGGGCAGAGGTGGAGAGGGACACCAGGCGGTTGGCGTTGAGCAGCAGGATGCCCGTGTCCGTGGGCAGGCCCTGGGGCACCGCGCTGAGAGCCTGCCCCGTGCAGTTCACCTCCAGGATGTCCTTGACCTTGTTCATTTCTGATGGGCAGGGCTGGCCTGGGTCGGCAGAACCGGCTGGGAGCAGCGGGACCAGGACAAAGAGCGGGAGCAGGACAGGGATCCACATAGCCTGGAGGGGAGAGCCAAGAAGAACAGGCAGGCATGCACCTAACTGCTGCCTCTCTTCGCAGCCAAGCACTGTTCATAGAGTCATAGAATAACCAGGTTGGAAGAGACCCACTGGATCATCGAGTCCATCATTCCCATCAATCACTAAACCATGTCCCTCAGCATCTTGCCCACCCATCCCTTAAACACCTCCAGGGATGGGAACTCAACCCCCTCCCTGGGCAGCCTCTGACAGTGCCCAGTCACCCTTTCTGTGAAGAAATTTTTTACTGATATCCAGTCTGACCCTCCCGTGGTGGAGCTTGAGGCCATTCCCTCTCGTCCTGTCCCCTGTCACTTCAGAGAAGAGCCCAGCTCCCTCCTCTCCACAACCTCCTTTCAGGTAGTTGTAGAGAGCAATGAGGTCTCCTCTCAGCCTCCTCTTCTCCAGGATAAACACCCCCAGCTCTCTCAGCCATTCCTCATAAGGCCTGTTCTCCAGCCCCTTCACCAGCTTCTTTTCACAACAGAGCTGGCCCCCCCACCAGACCCTCTGGGAACCCTCTGAGTCCTGCAGCTCCTCCCTGGGAAGATGGAGGGATGAGTCCCTCACCTATTTGACCTTATCACTGTCTACGACCATCTGAAAGGAGTTTGTAGGGAGGTGAGTTTTGGTCTCTTCTCCCGAGTGCAGGGTGATAGGATGAGAGGGAATGGCCTCAAGCTGCACCAGGGCAGGTTCAGATTGGACATCAAGAAAAATAGCTTCACAGAAAGGCTTCTCAGCAGAGGCTGCCCTGGGAAGTGGTGGAGTCACTATCTCTGGAGGTACAGACAGGCAGATGAAATGTTCTGGGATATGATTTAGTAGTGGACAGGTGTGGTTGGGCTCAATGTTCTCAAAGGTCTTTTCCAGCCTAGCGATTCTATGATTGCTGGTATCCATCCTACCATCTCGTCCTTGGAGGGCACGAGGCTCAGCAAGGAGACACCGTGTCTGCCCTTTTGCTCACCTCATCCTCCTTCACAGGAGGGAGAACCTCACTTGCACAGAGCCTCCTCCTCCGGGGTGGCATTGCTGCCCTCACTGCTGCAAAAGCAACGGCTCCATGGTGTTCATGTCCCTGCAACCCCACCTGCGTCCAGCCCCTTGGGCTGGAAGAGGCTCCCTGAAACCCAACGCCAGCTGAGCCCTCTGCTTGACTGGAGTTCACAAGGTAGGAGCATGAATCCTATGAAAAGAGAGTCCCCTGCACAGATGTGTCCCCCCAGAGTGCCCGGTCCCCAGTGGACACCCCTCCTTGGGACTCACCCGTGGACCCTCCAGCGTTTGCTCTCTGGCCACTTTGCCTCCCCGCTGCCCGAGCACCGGGTGCTGCTCTGAGCTGCCCAACCTGCCTATCAACGTGCCCGGCTGTGGGCAGGGAGCTGCTGCTTCCTGAGCATCCAAAGCCATCTCCTGCCCTTCAGCACAACCCTCGCTCTAACTGCACTGCAAACCCAGTGTCTCCTCAGATAAACCTCAACCAGAAACCAGTTCCATAATTTCTGGCTTCTGTGCAATAAAGGAGAGAGGGTTGGACTCATGAGGAGCTCTTGAATGCTCTCCCTGGCCCCAAGCTGCACTTTTTTGCATCCCAAGAAAAAGGTCCCTAGCACAAAATCCTGCCCTCGCTCTGCAGCTCTTTCTCAGCAGCCACCAGTGAGAAACAGGTTCTGCACGTTACCTCAGTCTGTGGTGTAAATGAGGGATCCTTTCTTTTTGTCTTGCCAGGAGAAATGGATATGGCTCTTCTGGAGAGCTGTGAGGCAGCTTTAACGTTTGTGGGAGAAGCCACAGCACAGACCAAGGGAGGAGATTAGAGGCAGAGGAAGGAGCTCGGTTTTGCAGTTCCTCTGCTGACTGTCCCTGCAGCCGAGCTGTCTCCACTTCTCTGACCCCTCGGTCACTGCAGAACATTTTGGGTTGCAGGGCTGGAGGGTCACCCAAATGCTGCGAGAGGAGGTGCTACAGAGGGGAGACGCTGGCTTTCTGCTGGTTTTCTGTGGATTGTGGTGGGACAACCCTGGCCAGCAGCTAAGAGCTGCTTGCCCACTGCCTCTATAGCGGAATGGGGAAAGAACTGGAAAAGCAAAAGTGAGGGGGGAAAGAAAGCCCTTGTGGGGCAAGATGAAGACTGTTCAATGTGAAGGAGAGAGAGAGAGAGAGAGAGAAAAAAAGTTACACAAAAGCATTCACTCACCACCCACCACCAGCAGATCAATGTCCAGTTATGAAGCAGCTACGCTTTGAAAAGACTCCCCCCTTCCAGTTTTATTGCTGACCATGATGAGACATGGAACATCCCTTTGATCCACTGGGGACAGCTGACCCCTCTGTCCTCTCCCAGCCCCTCTCACCCCCAGCTCACTCTCTGCAGGGGTATTTTAGTTCCATTTGTGGTAAGAGGGCTGGAGGACCTGAGGATCTGGCTTTTGGCTCTACATTGGTGATTTCCAACAGAAAGAAGGGGATAGGAAGGGAGAGAGCAAACACAGCTCTGGCCTTCTCACAGGATCACAGGGACTAAGTCTGCATGTTGGTTCCCTCCTCCACTGCGCTGCTCTTACTGTCTTCTGGACCTAAAATGTTCCTGGGACCTGAAGCGTTTCTGACCAGTTCCTGACCAGCTCCTTTTTCATGACACAGACCCTGGTTCCCAACCCACACCCCCACATTGCCAACTCACAGCCCTTATCATTGCTTCTGCCTTGCTGTCTCCCTTTTCCAGGTGGATGAATGCATCAGGACACTGGGAACCTCCAAAAGGTCCTTCACCCCACCTGCTTCATTCCCTGAGGAGGAGGAGCAGAGGGCTGCACCAAGCCTTGCTGAAGGGGAAGGCGCACACTGTACAAGAGGGAACAGGAGCACAGATCAGGAGTGAACTGCAGGAACAGTCTTCACGTGGCTGGTTATGAGCAGTGAGGAGGAGGTCAGGAGAGATCCTAGGTCCTGACATCCATGTGGGGAGAACAAAGGAGCAGGGACAGTGTCTCCTTGCTGAAATTGCTTCATAGAATCACCAGGTTGGAAAAGACCCATCAGATCCTCGAGTCCAACCATTCCCATCAATCACTAACCCATGTCCCTCAGCACCTCATCCACCCGTCCCTTAAACACCTCCAGGGAAGGTGACTCAACAACCTCGCTGGGTAGCCTCTGACAGTGCCCAATGACCTTTTCCATGAATTTTTTTTTTCCTAATGTCTGACCCTCCCCTGGTGGAGCTTGAGGCCATTCCCTCTCTTCCTGTTCCCTGTCACTTGGCAGAAGGGCCCAGCTCCCTCCTCTCCACAACCTCCTTTCAGGAAGTTGCAGAGAGCAATGAGGTCTCCCCTCAGCCTCCTCTTCTCCAGGATAAACACCCCCAGCTCTCTCAGATGCTCCTCTTCTCCTCCAGCCCCTTCCCCAGCTTCATTGCTCTTCTCTGGACTCGCTCCAGAGCCTCAACATCCTTCTTGTGGTGAGGGGTCCACAACTGAACACAGGATTCGAGGAGCGCTCTCACCAGTGCAGAATACAGAGCCCTGGGGACACCACTTGGAACTGGCCTCCAGCTGGAGTTAACTCCGTTTCCCACCACTCTCAGGGCCTGGCCATCCAACCAGTTTTCCACCCAGGTGAAGGCAAGAGGAAGATGAGGGTTACATCAGGTGTCCTGCTAGCAGCGATGCCTTTGTCCCACTTTTGCAGTCCACTCTCTCATTTCTGTCCTAGTTTCACCACCACCTTCCTCCCATGTCCAAAGCCTGTTCCCACACTCCATGGGCTGATCTCCCATGATGTTGTTGCCCCAAACTTGATTTCACCCACAGACTGTTCTGAGTTGATGTTTGGAAGAAACAAGTGATACAGTCTGTTTCCCCACTTCCTTTAGCTGCTCATCAACACTGTACATGACTCTGGGAAGTGTTTATCCTGGAGAAGAGGAGGCTGAGGGGAGACCTCATTGCTTTCTGTAACTACCTGAGAGGAGGTTGTGGGGAGGAGGGAGCTGGGCTCTTCTCCCAAGGGACAGGGGACAGGACGAGAGGGAATGGCCTCATGCTCCACCAGGGGAGGTTCAGGCTGGACATCAGGGAAAATCCCTCCAGGGAGGGGGCAGCCACAACTTCTCTGGACAACCTGGGCCAGGGCCTCCCCACCCTCAGTGTGGACAATTTTCTCCTTATGTCTAGTCTAAAACTGCCTGTCTCCAGTGTAAAGCCATTCTTTCTTGTCCTATTTTATCTTGTCTATCTTATCTTGTCCCATGCCTCTGTAAAAAGTCCCTCCCCACCTTTCTTGTACCTTCAGGTACTGGAAGGTCACTGTAAGGTCTCCTCAGAGCCTTCTCTTCTCCAGGCTGCACAACCCCAGCTCTCTCAGCCTGTCCTCATATGGGAGGTGCTCCAGTAACCTTTGGGAACATCACTCCTGGGAGCTGTGCAGGCCTGGAGACACAGGTGAAAGGTCTCAAAGAATCTCTGAGCTGCTCCTTTTGGGCTCCTCCATGGAGCTGCCTGGGCTGAGCATGAACAGACGTACCCTGACACACAGGTAAGGACCATCCTCTTTCATGACTGAGAAGCCCATGAATTTAGAACTAATGGTGAAGCCTTCCCATGGGAAAGTCGATACTTGCTGGACATCAGCTGAATGGAGGATCTCGTGTGAAAGCACATCTGGTCTCATGAAGGTGGCAGTTTCCAACACAGTAAAGTAATGTGGAACTGCCCAAACCCAAGCCTCAATATGAGATGACCTTCTTCCAATGGATTTTTGGTGTGTCCAGCTTCATTTCAGCCCATAAGGGACATTCTGAGCTGACTCCAAGCTTCTCAGCACTGTAAGCAAAAGCAGAATGAAGAACCAGAGGTGGGGTCCACCTCAATGTACTGCATGTCCCTGGGACACCTGGGCACATCCTGTAAGCAGGCGTGGGGACAAAAGCAGCCATGGACTGGTCCCACTTGCCTCCTGCAGGATGCAGTGAACCATTTTCTCACAAGTGACAGAGGACAGGACAAGAGGGAATGGTCTCAAGCTCCACCGGGGAGGTTCAGGCTCGACACTAGGAAAAAAATTCTTCACAGAAAGGGTCATTAGGCAATGGAACAGGCTGCCCAGAGAGGGGGTTGACTCGCCTTCCCTGGAGGGGTTTAAGTTGTGGGTGGATGAGGTGCTAAGGGACATGGTTTAGTGATTGATGGGAATAGTTGGACTCGATGATCCGGTGGGTCTCTTCCATCCTGGTTATTCTATGATTCTATGATTCTAAGTGCCTGCAACTCCCGGCCAGGCTAAAAGGCAGTGGAGACACCACTTCAGACACAGATATTTGGTGTTGACACACAGACGAATCCCGCTGAAGTAACTTTATTCTGTGCATAAAAAAAACGGTCCCTGTTGCGGGTCCCTGTCTTTTCAGTGGAAATGCTGTTCAACAGGTAGATAGTGAGGATGAAAAACAACGGTCACAGGTCAGGGAAACTGTGACCAAACACAGAGGATTAGTTCTTCCCCATGAGGGAGCTGCAGCACCAGCACAGAGGGCTAGAGAGGTAACGAGATCTCCACCCTTGGAGACCCTACACAGCTCAACTGAACAAGGTCCGAAGACACCTAAGGCAGCTTTGAGGTTAGCCCTGCTGCCGGCAGGGGTTTGCAACAGAAATCTCCACGAGTTCCTTTGACCTAAATCCTTCCATGAGCCTGAACTCCTGATGTCCCCTAAAAAAAGTCTTATCTTCCTCCCTCGCCTTCATCAGGGCCACATTTTAAGCCACGTCCCAGGACCCAGCCAGACCCAGGGGTGAACTCTTACACCTTCAAACGATGCCAGTGGAAATGTGAAGATGGGAATCTCCTCATCAACACTGAAAAACGCCACCCGTCCCCCTTCATAATCCAGAGAGACCCGGATCCGTTTGGGAGTCTGGATTTCAGGAAGGAGGGTGCGATTAGGGGATGTGAGAGCTTGGAACTGCCCTGCCCACTGCCCCACTGCCCAGATGCCCTCCTCGGGTTTAAACTCAATCTCGCCCTTCCTTTTCACATCTTCTCTAGAGACCCCCACCGTCCACCCTCCTCCATCCACCGCCTCCACCACCCAGTAGTGTCTCCCTGAGGTGAAGCCTTCCTGGCCCAGCACACAGCGCCAGGGGTTGAATCTCTGAGGGATGTCGGGGATGTCCTGCAAGGAGTCTTCTCGCTTCACGCTTCTGCGGTCATCAGACAGGACAAGGTCACGATGGGCTGTGTCTGGATCCAGAACCACCCTCACTGCAGGAGAGAGGGAGTCAACACCTCAGGACACAGCTCACCCCAGGGAGATCTTTACTGAGGCTGCGCGTGGAAGAAGAAAAGCGTGCAGGCAATAGCCAGCAGGCTGTGGTGTGGGAAGCTGCATGAGGTACCAGTATTAGTGCAAGGAACAGAAAACGAAGCAGAGGGAGGACATTGAGCAGAGGAGGAACAAGATTGTCAGCAGACCTGCAAGCTGAAGAAGCCCCCATGTCTGTAAAACACGGCCAGCACTGCTCACTGAGGACCAGGACTCTGCAGACTTTGCTGACACTGTGTGCACTCAATAAAGGGCTTGGAGTGTTTCAGTCCCTCCTGCAAAGCGAGGGCTGGCAGAAGCACCTTGGCCCCTCCAGCAGCACCGTGGGAGGGGAACTGTCAGGAGGAGAGGTTAAAGCAGGGTAGATGATGCAGCACCCAGAAAGACTAAACTTCATTTACCTTCTTCTATAGGCACTGCGTATCTTCTCCATGCTTTAAAAGAAAAATAGAAAACCACAGATGAGAGGGAATCTGGACACACGTGCCCTGGATTAGCTCAGGATGTGTTAATGGAGCTGCACACTTTCTGAATTATTGTGTTTGTGAAAGTCATCTCACAGGGTGTGACCTCAAACCTTCCATCTACAGCTACAAATACAACCAGTCTACAGTCTACAGTCTGTTCATGGCCTCATTGGAAAGTGAAAACCTGTCTTCTTTCTTTCTCTCTTGATCAGGGAGTGCAGGGATAGGATGAGCGGAATGGTTTTCAGCTGAAAGAGGGAGATTGAGATGAGATCTCAGGAAGAGATGTTTTCCTGTGAGGGTGGGGAGGCCCTGGCCCATGTTGCCCAGAGCAGGGGTGGCTGCCCCATCCCTGGAGGGGTTCAAGGCCAGGTTGGATGGGGCTTGGAGCCCCTGACCCAGTGGGAGGTGTCCCTGCTCATTGTAGGGATTTGGAACCAAATGGGATTTGAGATCCCTTCCAACCCAAACTTAGTCCATGATTCCATGACTCTGTATCCTTGGAAAATGAGTATAGAAGGCCTGCAGAAAATAAATTAATAACACAGAGAATAAAGGAAAATAATGATTCTGAAATGAGTCCAGTATTTTCTTTCCCAAAAGGAAAACTAAAACCAGGGCACGTGTGCAAAACTCAGCTGAGAAGCCTCCCATGTAGGAAGGGGAAGGATACTCACCAAGTTCGTCAGCTTGCTTCTCTGAAAAAGAAGATAAATCAGCACAAATGGGTTGTGAGACACTGATTGGCACAGGCAGGACGGTTGGTTCTGCCAATGTTGGGCAATTCAAAGCCGTCTCCCACCCCACGCCTGGAGCTCTGCTCTGCACGCGATGCTGCAGGTTGTCCTGCTCAGGTTTGGTGCAGGAAAAGGTCTCTGGGAGGTCCCTCGTCTACAAGGGGACCCGTAACTCAGCCTTCTTCCATCCAACCTGTTACCCTCATCTTCCATCAGATCCAGCCCCAACTACAGACCCCAGCTTCAATGACATTTAATTTTTTGATCCTCAAATTCACCCTCTCCTTTCCCCCTAGTCCTCCAACCACTTTTGGGTTCACTTCACACTTTAAATGAAAAAAAAAACCAAACCCAAACCAACCCACTGCCTTATACAGAGCTCATAAAACCCCCTTTGTCAGGAAGAGGAGACTCACCG
Source organism: Piaya cayana (assembly GCA_013389865.1). Classification (NCBI taxonomy): domain Eukaryota; kingdom Metazoa; phylum Chordata; class Aves; order Cuculiformes; family Coccyzidae; genus Piaya; species Piaya cayana. The sequence continues at coordinate 63,722 of WAAB01000448.1, forward strand.
ATTTCTGCCTCCCGGTCTCCTGAACAACAGACAGAAACACAGAGGAGTTACAACTTGCACCAGCCCCTCCCAAGGCTCCCAGCTAAAGGACCACAAGGTGAGGTTGGGATGGAGAGGGCAGAGGTGCTGAGTTGCACCCTGCTTGCAGGGATGCAGGGATGCAGGGATGCTGCAGGGATGCTGCAGGGATGCAGGGATGCAGGGATGCAGGATGCTGCAGGGATGCAGGATGCTGCAGGGATGCAGGATGCTGCAGGGGTGCAGGGATGCAGGGATGCAGGATGCTGCAGGGATGCAGGATGCTGCAGGGATGCAGGGATGCAGGATGCTGCAGGGGTGCAGGGGTGCTGGTCCTTCCCCAGGGAGCTGAACTCAATTTGTTTTCCCCATCAATCTCCATCCACAGCAGTTTAGCAAGGGCTTATTTTTAACAGCTGAAGGGCTAATTCTTGGTAATTCTATGAGTTACAAAGAAGCAAGGAAGGAAGCGAACAAAAATATATGCCTTCTTCAAGTGGTCTGGGTGTTTCTTAATTTCTCAGTAATGAAAAAAATCTATATTTTCATAAGAAAATTTTCAACAGTTTTGGCTTCTGTAATCTGTCCCTAAAATACAACTTTTCAGTACTAGTTCACTACTTGAATGAAAATGAGACTGTTAAAAGGCATTTCGAGTCACACAGGGAAAGAATCCTAATTAATCACTTGGTTAGTTGAGTCACCTTCCCTGGAAGGGTTTAAGGGACAGGTGGACAAGGTGCTGAGGGACATGGTTTAGTGTTTGATGGGAATGGTTGGACTTGATGATCCAGTGGGTCTTTTCCAACCTGGTGATTCTATGATTCTATGACTTTTCAAATTGGATTTTCACATTATTAGGGGACTGGAGGATGGAGAAGAGGGGCGGGGAGGCAGAGGTGGAGTAAAGTATCTAGGCTGAAAGAATGTTTGGACAGAATAAGGCGGTGAATAAAAAAGTCTGAAAGCTTTCAGGGAGGATTCAACCTGGAGGATGGGGAGCGGGACTTACGCAGTGCTGCCTCCTGCATCGCTGAAAAGCAAAACCAGAAGACAGTGTCACCATCACAGCTCACGCCTTGCTCACCGCTGCACTTGCCGGGGTGGGGAGGAGGCTGAAACTGCTCGCGATGGAAAAGCTTCAGCCCAGGAGCTCCTCAAGACTTTTCTTCTCGAGGGTTTCGAGGATGAGCCCACCTGGGGCAGAGCCCAGCGCTGCGCGGCTGCAGATCCGAGCAGGGGCTCCAGCTCCAGGGCAGATATTGCACCGACAAGTGAGGAGCCTGGGGCTACATCCTACCTGCACTGCTACCCAACCACCCTGCCCCTGGGGGCTTTTAACGCTGAGACCAAGCCGAGGCCCTTGCAAAGTGAAATGTGCCTCCCTACAGCTTCCTCCAGCTTTGGGAAGAACCTGGAGAGCCCTTCGCCAAGCAAAGGTCACTGTTGGTACAAGTTCGCTCTTGGTTTGGTTCTGCAATGATTTCCCTTATGATGAGAACAGCATTTCAGCATTTCAGAAACGACTTTCACAACTATCTCTACCCGCCAGCCAAACTGTTTCCTTCCCTCGCCTCCCCCCGCAATGTGCCCTGTGAATTCTTCCATTTGAGGGCATTCTCTGCTCTCTGGAAAATGGAAAGTAAAGCTTACCTATTTTTTTCTCCTGCTTCCCTAGGAAGGAAGAAAAAAAGAAGTTTAAAGCATTTAAAAACTCATTCTTTCCAAAGAGCACCAATTAAAACACAGCCTGCACGCCCCACAGGCTCCAGCTCCTTTGATAAGAAATGGAGGATTTCAGTTGTCATTATTCCTCTGTATTATTTATAGTCATAGAATCATTAAGGTTGGAAAGGCCTCTAAGATCATCCAGTCCAACCATCAGCCCAGCCCCACCGTGCTGACTGAACCATGTCCAGAAGTGCCACGTCTGCACAGTTTTTGAACCCCTCCAGGAATGAGACTCCCCCACTGCCCTGGGAGCCTCTGCCAGGGCTTCACCACTCGGTCAGCAAAGAAATTTTTCATAACAACCAACCCAAACCTCCCCTGGTGCAACTTCAGGCCATTTCCTCTCATGTTGTTACTTGTGAGAACTATTTATTATTTACACTTTGAGGGGTCTTTCAGGAGGAAAGGAAGCCCTGCCAGGTCCCCCAAAGTGCCAGGGTTTAATTGTTGCTCCATTCCTGAGGGTAGAACCCACCCTGGGCTGGGGCAGAATCATAGAATCACTAGGCTGGAAAGGACCCACTGGATCATCAAGTCCAACCATTCCCATCAATCACTAACCCATGTCCCTCAGCACCTCGTCCACCCGTCCCTTAAACCCCTCCAGGGAAGGTGACTCAACCCCCTCCCTGGGCAGCCTCTGCCAGTGCCCAGTGACCCTTTCTGTCCAAAAAGAGTTGGTGGCTTGTGACACTTTACACCCATTTCCTTCTTTGCCAGCCTGTTTGTCAGAGAACCCATCTTTTCTTACCAAAAACCAAATCCCTGGATCTTTAAGCTCCCTGGCACCATCTGTGTGTCGCAGACACTGGGACCATTTCCCAACCCCACCTGTCATTCAAGGCTGAACAGGACAGTCACCACCCAGCCCCTTCACCCAGCACCATGCCGGGATGGTACCTTTGATTTTAAAAAGATAAACAGCGACGGCAAGGAGAGTGAGCACGGCAACCAGGACCACGCCGAGGGCAGTTATCCAAGGATGGGCATCTTGGAAAAAGGGATCTGGAAAATAAAATCCCCAGAGGAGTGAGGTTACCCTCCAAGTAGCCATGAGGAAATTATGTCTGTGTCATACAAGCGTCCCTCAGGTCTGAATCTCACCGAGGGAGACAGTTCCCGGGGTTGATGGTGTTTTGCCTGCATAGAGTGCAGGGGATTTTAAAAGGAAAATGGATTTCTAAACTAGTTAAATCATGCTTTTTCTCTCCTTTGGAAAAAGAACATTATACTTATTAGGCAACATAGGATCAGAAACAGGGAAACCTTCACATCCAACCATTCCATCAAACACTAACCCATGTCCCTCAGCATTTCATCCACCTGTGTCTTAAACCCCTCCAGGGAAGGTGACTCAATCACCTCCCTGGGCAGCCTCTGACAGTGCCCAATGACCCTTGCAGTAAAAAAGGAGAATTTTTCTCTGTGACAAGTTAAAAATAAAGATATATTCAATATATGCAGGGGCTAGAAAGAGGCGAGGCACTTTAATTCCCAAACCGGAACAGGATTTCACAACAGGTGAGACAAAGGACAGAGGGTGGTTTCTCCTGTCTCGTTAGGTTTTAACGAGTTGTCTCTAGAATTTTGCAGCAAGCAGGGTTGCCTGTCCTCCCCTGCAACCCGCCCTTCAGCACTGAGCTGGTGCAGGCTGCCAGCACACCCGCACAGACATTGCCAAAAGCCACAGCTCTTTGCACGCACAGAACACACACGATGCATTTAACACAGCTTGCGAGTCGCCCCTGAGGTTCTCTGGCAATGATGCTTTCCAATCTCAGCCCAACTGGGAGTGTCACAGGGTGATGCCCTCAACCTTTGCTCACCTGCTATGTAGAACGCCGACCCCTGCTCTCGGCCGCGCAGGTCATGTCGGATAGAGCAGGAGAGCTCCTGGTTTGCACCCCTGCTGAGAATGATGCTGCTTTCCGCTGCAAAGAGGCCATTCTTGTCCTGGGTGACGCTTTCCGAGAGGGATGGGAGGTGCTGCCCGCGGGGATCTCGCCAGAGCAGCTTGGGCTGCGGGTACCAGCCGGCTGAGCGGCAGCGCACGCGGATGCCCCCGTCCTGGTAGCGCTCGAGCGCAATGAGTGGGGCAGAGCCACTGGCTGCAAGGAAACAGAGACCCCTGGGTGATCCTGTGGGAAGCTGGAGATGGGGGGGATAGGGGCTGTTCCCGTCCCTGACAGAAGGGATGAACTTTGACAGACAAATCACAGGGTATTTTTTCAAGTCAAGCATCACCTGGAGCTTGGGATATTTCTTGCAGTTTTTTTCACATAACTCAAAGACCTGCTCTGGAGGCTGCGACTGCACTGAAACAGCCTGCAGGCCTGGATAGTAAAATATAAAAGCACGAACCAAGGCATTCTGACTACATCAGCCAATGCCAAATGTTTCTTATATCCACTTGTATGAGGAAAATACTATCACGGACATTTGTGAAGCAGATAGCACATCTCGTGAGCTCCTTACAGCCTCCTGGCTGACCATTTAACTTATCTCACAGAATCACAGAATCACCAGCTTGGAAAAGACCCACTGGATCACTGAGTCCAACCATTCCCATCAATCACTAACCCATGTCCCTCAGCACCTCACCCACCCATCCCTTAAACACCTCCAGGGAATGCGACTCAACCCCCTCCCTCCACAGCCTCTGCCAGTGCCCAATGACCCTATCATTGAAAAATTTTTTCCTTATGCCCAGCCTGAACCTCCCCTGGTGGAGCTTGAGGCCATTCCCTCTCATCCTGTCCCCTCTCACTTGGGAGAAGAGCCCAGCTCCCTCCTCTCCACAACCTCCTTGCAGGTAGTTGTAGAGAGCAATGAGGTCTCCCCTCAGCCTCCTCTTCTCCAGGATAAAC
>WAAB01000448.1:86525-144432 GCA_013389865.1 Piaya cayana
GGGATGGGGATGGTGATAGGGATAGGGATGGGGATGGGGATAGGGATAGGGATGGGGGTGGAGGTGGGGATAGGGATGGGGATGGGGATAGGGATAGGGAGCAGACACAGGGTGCCAGGCAGGACAGAGCTGCTGGAGCACCACCACATCTGCCAGGGCTCTGCTAGTTCAAGACCTTCGGATGATGACCCTCTGCTTGCTTTGAGATGGCAACAGAAACGAAGAAGACCAACCCGAACTGAGGGTGGCAGGTTCATGATCTTCATCTGCCTACTTTAGGAGAGAAACCTCTTAAAATCAAAGCAGCAACATGTTAGATGGCAGGGCCTGGTCCTGGGAGGGACTTCTAGGAAGTGGAGAGTTTGGTGACAAGCAGGGCACCTTGGTTTGTTTAGTTTGGGTTTTTTTTCCAAGAGGATTCAGGGCAGAAGCACTCCAGGAATGAGCAGACCTGGGCATTTCTGTTCTCTGTAGGATTCTCTGGAGGTGGTAGGTAACATCACTGTGGGAGACAGCTCACTATTTTGAGGTTTTTCTTCCCTCTCATCTATTGTCCTTCTCTGTTTCAGGCAAGAAACATAGAAGCACATGCGATCCTGAAATATCAAGTTTGATGCTGCTTGGAATAAGATAGAAAACCTTATTCCTCTCGCTTACTCTGTGCAAAATGATTGCAATTCCTCATCGCTGCGGTTTCTGGAATCTAAGAGTGAATCTCAGGTGCTGAAAACTTGCATTGCTTAACCCAGATTTTCATTTAATGCCACTCTAGCCACGGGCTCGGTCCCCACATGCAGAATGGAGGCATCCGAGCCGTGTGCCGATCAGCTGGCTGGCTCAGAGCTGCAGGAGAGACCCCAGCCACCAGCAAACATCTTCAGAGTCCCCAAACCAATCCTGGAATGTGAGAGGCCACTGTGAGGCACAAAGCACCCGCATTGGCATGGGAAACACCCCAAGGACTTGTCCTGTGTGGTGAGGAGCACCAACCTCAACCAAGAAAAGGAAATTGCTGTTTGAATGCTGGCTGTGTCACCCTGAGGCAGGTCGGGGAGACTGGTGCAAGGCTGGGTTCCTCAACAGATTCGTGTCCTGGATCCTCTCCACTGGCATCTGGTGTTTTGGAGGGTGAGAAAAGGTTCAATAAGGTTTAATGGGCTTGGTTTTCCTGTGCCCTCTCCAAAAAAAAACCCAAAAAAACCCCCACAAACAAAAAAACCAAACAAACCCAAACAAAGTTTTTTCAGTCACGTTGCAGACTACAGCATTTTGGAGAGAAATGAGACAATTTCAGGCAGGGCTGCACCATGAGAACTCAAGGGTGCTTAACTGTCTCTCTGCAGGTACAGGAGGTCTCTCTGCAGGTACAGGAGGTCTCTCTGCCTCCCGGTGCCACTGCAGGCAAGAAGGCTGCAGACATGCAGAGTCCTCAAAAAACTAGGCTGGGCTCACATGGCTCCTCGGAGGTACAAGTTTCAAGGACAGCCTGAGCCAGGACTTTGTGTCCCAGATGTGGAATCGTGGCTGTGACCTGGCAAAGGTGCAGGGCTGGCACTCGGTGTGTGCCCTTGTCGGCCAGGAGCTGGATACAGGCCAGCAGGTACCTCAGGAAGCCCATTGTCCCATCGGCATCAAGGTGGGTCCCATTGGCACCAAGGGCAGAGCAGAGCATCAGTCAGACCTACCTGATCCTCCCTGTTCCTGGGAAAGGGCTGTGGCGATGGCAGTGGAGGCTCCTCAACAACCAGGTTGTTCTCAGTGCTGCTCTGGGTCAGAGGTGCTTAAAAACCTGCTCAGATCTGGTACGTTCTTCTGAGCAGCCACGACCAAAACCCTTTCCTGTTAAAACATGTTGTATTTTCTAACAGTGAACCCTCTTCTCTGGGTTTCCTGTTCCTTTTACAGTGCTCCAGCTGCTGCTTTTCCTTTTCCTCACCTTGGACAGGTTCCTGTGCTGCAGCACAATTTTATTTCAAATGGATGGGGCTGAGCCTTCTCCCCAGGAATACGGTGCATTCTCTTTTAAAAATCTTTCTTCTAATATAAACATGTTCAGAGCCCTCGATTGCCCAACATTTTTTCCAGCTTGCCTTGGCCAAAGCTAAGGCCTTGGAAACAAATCCAAACACCATTTTTGCAATGTCATGAGCGGCACTTTTAATATACAGCATAACAATTTCCAACCCACAGAATCACAGAATCACAGAATCACTGGGTTGGAGGAGACCCACTGGATCATCGAGTCCAACCACTCCCACAAAACACTAAACCATGTCCCTCAGGACCTCGTCCACCCGTAACTTAAACACCTCCAGGGAAGGCGAATCAACCACCTCCCTGGGCAGTATATTCCAACACCTAATGACCCTTTCCGTAAAAAACTTCCTCCTAATCTCTAACCTAAACCTCCCCTGGCGGAGCTTGAGGCCATTCCCCCTTGTCCTGTCCCCTGACACCTGGGAGAAGAGGCCAGCTCCCTCCTCTCTACAACCTCCCTTCAGGTATTTGTAGAGAGCACCTTCTCAAAGCCTCACGGTCCGATGGTTACCAGCGTCCTGCCCAGGCCACCCTGCAGCCCCTGTGTGACACTGGCCTCGGGTGGCTCTTGGAGCCTGGATCAGCCTCTCCTGCCAGCAGGTCTCCCACGCGGTGCCCTGAGGGATCACCAGGGCTTGGAGAAGAGCTCGGCCTGACCCTCTGGTCCAGAATCCACCAGCACCCTGGAGGAAGGGCTGGGCTGGAGCGGCGGCACCCATAGCAGTGGGAGACCCTGCGGGACGGCATCCCAGGGAGCACTGGGATTGCTCCACGCAGCCCAACGCCACCCTCTGGAGAGGCCAAAAGGATTCACTTGGCCCAAGCAACTCGCTCAGCCCATACCAGGGAGGGTTCTGTGAGCAGACAAGAGAAAACTGCCCATAAAGGATAAAAAGCCCTGGGTTTTGCCCAAACACAAACCCTTCCACTGGCTCTTCTGGAAGCAGGTCAGGAACGCTGCCCACAGCACCCGGGGCGAGCCAGGACACAGGGCTTGCTATGAGGGAGCAGCCTGGCCTCTTCCAGCCCTCCCATCTCCTCCAGTAACAACACAACAGCCCATGGTTTGTCTCACTTTTATTTACATAATTGCACAGCCCGTTTCCCCATGACACTGGAACGTGGCGGGTCAGAGACACTGATTTCCCACATCTACGAGCCGAACGTCTCCTCTGGGAAGGAGGAGAAGACTCAGAGAATCGCTGTTGGGTTTTGCAAGGGCACATGCAACAACTCCAATTATTGGCAACTACAATAAAGACATCGAAGCTGAGAACTAAGCCGCGGCCGCGCAGCAGCACAGGGCCCCGGCTACCCCCAGCCAGGGACTTCTGGCTTTCACAGTTGCATATTTGGATCAGCAGTGGGTTTCCTAACTGAAACAGTGGCTCTGTTCCATCCCTGCTGGGGGACATGGTGTGGGACTGCATCTCCTTCGTTACTTGCCAGAACCAGGCACATCGCAAGACCAAGCTCCCAAGAGGCAGCCAGGGCTGGGAAGGTTGAGCTAAACCCCCAAATTTTCCATCACTGGGAATGTCCTGGTGAGATGGGGTTTGTTGGGGAGGGGCTGGAGGAAGGGGGACCCAGGACAAGGCACGGAGCAGTGGCGCAGCGCTCACTGCCAAGGGAAGGGGGTGCGGAAGGAGGCAGTGCCTGCAGGGCAGCTCCTCTGCACGAGCTGTGTTGATCATGGGAATGGCGTCAAGAGACGGAGAGGTTCAGATTGGACATTAGGAAAAACTTCTTCACAGAAAGATTTATCAAGCACTGGAACAGCTGCCTGGGGAGGTGAGTGAGTCACCATCCCTGGAGCTATTTATAAGATGGGCAGATGAAGTACTTAGTAATATGATTTAGTAGTGGACAGGTACAGTTCGACTTGATGATCTCAAAGGTCTTTTCCAGCCTAGAGAATCTGTGATTCTATGATGATCCTGCTGGGCAGGGACCATAACTGAGCCGGGCTGGAGAAGTCTCTCTGCACTGCCAGCCTCCAGGAGCACCAGAAACGAGTTGTCCCCACACAGGGAAAAGGGAAGGTGCCCAGGGAATTGTGACAGAAGGGAAAAGACAGGCAGGGAGGAGGGCAGAGATGGGGAAGCAGAGATGCACAGCTCAGCTGTGGCAGAAGACGTCCACCCCATGATCAATCAAGACCCCCATGCTCAAAACAGACACTCAGAGCAGCCCACAGGGCCCCACAGCCAGGCAGGGGCTACTGCAAGAATCCAGGATATCACTGAGTTGCATGAGAACCTGGGGGACAGGAGACAAAGGAGGAGAGGAGACACAGAGCAGGGCCCAGGGTTGGAGCGATCCCACCAGGAGGGACAGGGCAGTCCTGCTGCTCATGGCACTGTGACTTCCAGGTCAGGGAGCGGGGGCCACATAAAGAAAAGCATCCTGCTTTGCAGCTGAAGAGGAAGAGGAAATGGCACACGGATCTTTGCAAGAAATCACAAGTCTCGCTCAGTCTACCAGGGCATCGGACTGATCCGCTTGGGTTCAGGAAAAGAGTGGAGGGAGGGACAGTGTATAACTGCCACCACCCACTGCAAGGATCCTCCCTGCTATCTCCCCTCACCACTGCAGGAGCAAGGCAAGGCTCACGCCAAGTGGCTGGAGCACGTGGCAGGACAGCGCCAACGCCAGCATCCTTACGGCCTGCTCTGCTCTCTGGGCTCAGGAAAGCACCAAGCAGGGGCATCACCTGGCAAGGGGAGGCAGCGGAAAGGCAAGGACTAAGGCCAACTCAGGGAAACCCTCGGCAGACCGGGCACTCCAAGACAGAGGGGAATGTTAGCTGGATGTGCTGGGAACACGGGTGGATGAAGGAGGAGAAATGTTGGCCTCGCAGGAGAAGGGACCCAGAGCCTGCTCTTGGGGAACCAGTGAACTTGGGGTGTTGCACTTGAGGACACAACAAGCAGGCAGCGTTTTCAGGGGATGAACCAAATCACAGCAGCTCCTCCGTCTGCTGCCGAGGAATGTGCAAATAAAGCACCTGGGGACAGGAGAGCCCACCCGCACCCTGCTGAGCAGCTGCGGAGCACGGCCCGTCCCCGAAGGTCTGTGCGCAACTGATACTTTGAGAGGTCCAGCCTCCAGATGGTGAAGGGACATCAGCAAAAGGGACTCAACTCTCACCTCCTGGGATCAGGAAAGCTCCTTTCTGAGTCTTCTGAAGGCAAAAGGCAATGGTGGGTTTATCGCTTCCCCCCTCGGATCCTCCATCTACCTTTGCAAGACAGACCAAGAGCTGAGTGCATCTGAGTCCTGGGGAGGAGCCAGGATCTGCAAGGAAAGCGTTCTGTGAGATCATGTCTGCACAAGAAAAGATCTTCTCATGTTGAAATTCATTTCGAAATTCTCAAAATTACAGTGCTTTACAAAATGTCTCCATTCGCTATGACAGCATTTTACTCCTTCTGGGACTATAGGAGTTCTTAAAAACACACAACCTTCTAGAAAGGACAGAAACACCACGAGAAAGGCAAAAGAGTATGAGGAAAGGTTGCTGCAGTATTATCAAAACCAACTTAGTGCAAAGGAGAAGGGGATTTTCAAGAAGGGTTGATGAAAAGTGTTCTTTATACGCTCATTTGGAGAAAAGGCATAGATTTAACCTCAGAATGAGATCAGGCTGCCAGCTTCTATACTGAAGCTTAGAACACAAAAGGACTGAAACACAATATGCATGGCCATTAAAAAATAATATTATATATAGATATATATATATATATAGGGAGATATCTTCCATGTATGCTGTTTAGTTATAGGAAAGTGTCCCTGCAGACAGGCTTGTTCTGCCACCTGGCTCTTCTGGGCCATTTCACGTGATAGATGTTGATTATCAGTCTGTTTGAAATAGTATAAAGTACGTGCTGACTGCAAAGTCCCTTGGTGTGGGATGACTCTTTTCCAGCGCCTCCACAGCATCTGCGTTTCCTGCGCGTGCGAGGGCACCCGATCCTCTTTGCTTGTGCTGGCCCCAGAAGGCGGCCCTGGCCCAGCTGCCCTGCGGCGCGGCGGCTGAGGGACGGCTCACACAGTGGTTTCATCCGCAGTCTTCTTCATGAGCTTGGCGGAGAGGAGGGAGTGGGACACGGGGTGTGGGCTCCGCGAGGCTGGGATCATCAAGCGGACTTTCTGGTTGGTCCTTCGCCACTCTGAGTACAGCTGGCAGTGGTAGCGGAATGAGACCTGGCGGGCGATAACACATCGGTCTGGTTACCAACCCCCCTTCACGAGGGCCGGCGCCGTAGAGGGCTGGTGAGATGCAGTCACCCATCCACACTCTGCGTGATCTCTGCTTATTCCTTGTCAATCCACCAGCACCCCCAGCCAACAGAGACAGTACTGACCCTGAATGGGTTGGGGTGCTCCATGTCACGTAATTGCATAATCATTAAGGTTGGAAAAGACCTCTAAGATCATCATGTCCAACCATCAACACAATACCAAGATGTCTACTAAACCATGTCCCCAAGTGCCACGTCTCCATGCTTTTTGAACCCCTCCAGTGATGGAGGCTCCACTGCTGCCCTGGGCAGCCTCTGCCACTGCTTCACCACTCTTNTGATGAAAAGTGTTCTTTATACGCTCATTTGGAGAAAAGGCATAGATTTAACCTCAGAATGAGATCAGGCTGCCAGCTTCTATACTGAAGCTTAGAACACAAAAGGACTGAAACACAATATGCATGGCCATTAAAAAATAATATTATATATAGATATATATATATATATAGGGAGATATCTTCCATGTATGCTGTTTAGTTATAGGAAAGTGTCCCTGCAGACAGGCTTGTTCTGCCACCTGGCTCTTCTGGGCCATTTCACGTGATAGATGTTGATTATCAGTCTGTTTGAAATAGTATAAAGTACGTGCTGACTGCGAAGTCCCTTGGTGTGGGATGACTCTTTTCCAGCGCCTCCACAGCATCTGCGTTTCCTGCGCGTGCGAGGGCACCCGATCCTCTTTGCTTGTGCTGGCCCCAGAAGGCGGCCCTGGCCCAGCTGCCCTGCGGCGCGGCGGCTGAGGGACGGCTCACACAGTGGTTTCATCCGCAGTCTTCTTCATGAGCTTGGCGGAGAGGAGGGAGTGGGACACGGGGTGTGGGCTCCGCGAGGCTGGGATCATCAAGCGGACTTTCTGGTTGGTCCTTCGCCACTCTGAGTACAGCTGGCAGTGGTAGCGGAATGAGACCTGGCGGGCGATAACACATCGGTCTGGTTACCAACCCCCCTTCACGAGGGCCGGCGCCGTAGAGGGCTGGTGAGATGCAGTCACCCATCCACACTCTGCGTGATCTCTGCTTATTCCTTGTCAATCCACCAGCACCCCCAGCCAACAGAGACAGTACTGACCCTGAATGGGTTGGGGTGCTCCATGTCACGTAATTGCATAATCATTAAGGTTGGAAAAGACCTCTAAGATCATCATGTCCAACCATCAACACAATACCAAGATGTCTACTAAACCATGTCCCCAAGTGCCACGTCTTCATGCTTTTTGAACCCCTCCAGTGATGGAGGCTCCACTGCTGCCCTGGGCAGCCTCTGCCACTGCTTCACCACACTTGCAGTAAAGACATTCCTCCCAATACCCAACCTAATCCTCTCTTGCTGCAACCTGAGGCCACTTCCTCTCATTGTATCACTTGGTGCTTGGGCTTGTTCCAAGCGTCTGATAAGCAATCAATTGTTGATAAGTGCAATTCAACACCTCGAATCCCGTGTTCAGTTCTGGGCCCCTCACCACAAGAAGGATGTTGAGGCTCTGGAGTGAGTCCAGAGAAGAGCAACGAAGCTGGTGAAGGGGCTGAAGAAGAAGAGGAGAGGCTGAGAGAGCTGGGGGTGTTTATCCTGGAGAAGAGGAGGCTGAGGGGAGACCTCATTGCTCTCTACAAATACCTGAAAGGAGGTTGTAGAGAGGAGGGTGCTGGCTTCTTCTCTCAAGTGAGATGGGACAGGACGAGAGGAAATGGCGTCAAACTCCAGCAGGGAAATTTCAGGCTGGACATCAGAAAAATATTTTTCACGGAAAGGGTCATTGGGCACTGGCAGAGTCTGCCCAGGGAGGTGGTTGGGTCACTGTCCCGAGGGACATGGCTTAGTGGTAGATAGGAATGGTTGGACTCAATGATCTCGAGGTCTTTTCCAACCTAGTTATTCTGTGATTCTGTAACACTGGGCACAGCAAAGGGGCCTTTTGGGCAGCACCAGGACAGAGGGACAGAGTTTGGTCACCTGGATTTGGGCACCAGGCCAGTCAGTTGTGGCAGAGAGGAATAACTCCTTCATCACAGGCACGGGCTGACGCCAGCTCCTCCTCTGCCCAAAACAAAGGGATCCAAACAGGACCAACCTTGAGCAGCTAAATCCTTTTTGAAATAAAGGATGGAAAGCTGGTGGGGATGGAGATCTGGAAAGGATGGAAGGCTGGTTGGATGGAGATCTGGAAAGGATGGAAGACTGGTGGGGATGGAGAGCTGGAAAGGATGGAAGGCTGGTTGGATGGAGAGCTGGAAAGGATGGAAGACTGGTGGGGATGGAGAGCTGCAGGGGACCTGCCCAGCCTCGCCCTGAAGCAGGATCCAGCCCTGCAGTTTCAGAGCAGCCCCGCAAGGGGGAGCTGGAAGCTGCACTTCCCTCTGGACTCCTGGCTCTGTCCTCCTGCAGCCCTTACACCACTACAGATGCTCTCACAGCTCCTGCTGATTCCTCAGCTTCGAAATGAAACCCTTCTAGAATTTCTTAAGGAAAGAACAAACCCAGCATATATTTCCCCCTGCTTATTTTCCTAGAAATTGTGAGTAAAGAAGTTAAATCCTGAATCCAGTCAGCCACTCAACAAACCAAGGCTTTCAGAATTTGTAAAAGCACGGGAAACACTGAGTTGGCAAGGAGGACGTACCAGGAAGGACATGACAAGGAAAAGTCAGCATTCCTACTACTATTGGATCGGCTGCAGCTACCTGCTATGAGAAATGGAGCTGTGCAGCAGCATTCAGGTCATTTAGCTTAAAGATCTGTGTGCTCCCCTTTTTCCTGTTGTAGAGGGGTGACTGTGGGAATAAAGCTGTTTGCTAGTAAATAAGCAGTGAGTGTTTCACAGCATGTGAAGGGGAAGCCAGTGGTGCAGACCTCAAGGAAAGCTCCTGCCCCACAGGACAGATCTGCAGCCTTGGCCAGGGCCTCTCACCATCGTGATGCTGGTAACAGCCCCCCTGTGCTGCACAGCCCCGCGGTGGCACTGCAGCTCAACAGGGCAAATGGGAGTAAAGGGGCTTCACTTCATGTCCTTTTCTGGGACAGGTGATTTCATGGAAATATGAAGCACAGCAGAACCAGAGACATTTTAGTCACGACTCATTATTTCACAAAAAAACCCCACACTTTTATTTTTCCTCCAGACCAGTCCTGGGACAGAGAAGATGGAAGCACTGAATGTTTCCAGTTTTAGTTGGGCTTTCTACAGAAACAAACCTCCTGCAGCCACATGTCAGAGCCATACATGCAGCAGTCGAGATGTTCCTCGACAGCTCCCTTGTGTTGCAACTTCTGCTCCCTTTGACAGCAGCACCGATCAGGCACTCTCAGAGCTGGCACTCTGAGAATAAAGGCTGCAGCACCAGCTCACCCTTCCCTGGCACCTGGGCTGTGAGGAATATCCTAACCCCAGGGAAAGCTGCTACTTGGAGAGATCAGAGCCAGCTTTTTGTGGGACTATTTCTCCTCCAGGAACTGCACTTCTTCCCTTCCCCAAACTGTGCTTCCCAACCCACAGCTGGAAAAGGGCACCCACAGGGCACATGCACATACAGGGCTTTGAAAAGAATCAGAGAATTATAGAATCCTTAGGTTGGAAAAGACATTAGACATCATCAACTCCAGCTGTACCTACTATTAAATCAAGCCCCCAAGCACCTCATCTACCCACCTTCTAAACCCCTCCAGGGATGGGGATTCAATCACCTCCCTGGGAAGCCTCTGCCAGTGCTTCAGAACCTTTTCTGTGAAGAAATCTTTCCAAACATCCAATCTAAACTTCCCCTGATGCTGCTTGAGGCCATTTCCTCTCATCCTAGAACCTATCACTTGGGAGAAGAGCCCAGCACCCTCCTCTCTACAGCCTCCCTTCAGGTAGTTGTAGAGAAGAATAAGGTCTCCCCACAGCCTCCTCTTCTCAAGGCTAAACACCCCCAGTTCCCTCAGCCAGTCCTTGTAAGACTTTTTCTCCAGCCCCTTCACTAGCTTCGTTGCTCTTCTCTGGATGCACTCCATGACCTCAATATCTTTCTTACAGCTAGTGGTCCAAAACTGAACACAGGATTTGAGGTGCAGCCTCACCAGTGCTGAGTCCAGGGTCACTTCCCTGGCCCTGCTGGCCACACCATTTCTGATACTGCTGCTGTTGACCAACACCCCCAGGTCTTTCTCTGCCAGGCAGCTTTTGTAGAATCATAGAATCATAGAATCACCAGGTTGGAAGAGACCCATCGGATCATCGAGTCCAACCATAAGCCATCAAGTCATCCTTCTCCAAGCCTGTAGCACTGCACAAGGTTTTCTGTGTTTGGCACCAGCTACAAAACACCCCGGGGAACACGGCTCCCCTGTTGATATGGCAAGCAGGTGATCAGTGAGTGGTTTCTCATTCTTAGCAATGACTTTAGCAGCTCCCAGTTGAAGATAATTAAATGGACGGTGAGAGAAAGAGCCCAAGGTTTCTCACAAGGCTAGTTGGGAGCAGCTGGCTGCACCGACATGGTGTGAGCCGGTACTTCCAATCCTGTCTTGAACAGAAACATGGCCCTGGGAAGCACTTACCAGCGTCCAAAGAACGTAGATTGTGAAAAGTGCTATAGTTAGTGCAATGAGTCCAATGGCCTCCAGCCGGCTGTTGAACTGCAAGTGATCCTGGGCTCCGCGCAGACACAACCAGCCGGAGATCGCTGCCAGGGGAGTAATGAACAGGAAACACACCATGTCACAGAAAAGGGTCCTCTTCTCATTGCGGGGACCAGGGTCCTTCAGCCACTGCAGGAGGGAAGGGAGAGAGGGCATTAGTCAGCGGCACATGGGGCACGTGGTGTGCTAGCAGAACAGGGCTGTGCTGGGAAGCTCTCCCGTGCTCTCTGCTGTACCCAGGCAAATACTTCACTCACTTAAATATTCATAAATACAGAGCTAGAGAGTGTCAAGTGTATTTTTAATAATCAGCAAGGGAAAGGGAAGAGACAACTGAAGAGTAGGTGCGTGGGAAGGCAGTAGTAAACACAGGAGCCGCCTGGGCTCTTCGCTGCAGCAGCGATGAGGAGGCAGCAGCTACGGAGAGCGGTGGTTCAGTAAAGCCTGGCTTAGGAAAGATGTGACAGGTCTTGGATTGAGCTTCAACAGAAACATATCCAGCATTGCCACTGGTGTAGGGGAAATTGGGGCTCTGGGGTCTATGGGCAGGTCGAGCTGTAAGGGCAGCTGTCCCGCATCCTGTCTTCTGGTTCCTTTTGGAGAACTGTGGCATTTTAGAGCTCCACCCCTGATTTAAATCAAATCTGAAACGCTCAGGTCCACCTGAGAGCCTGCGTGAGACAGCTCAGCCCATGGGGTGCTCTCAAGGGCACGGTGTTGGCCTCGGGGCTCAAGGAAGCAGCGGGAGCACTGGGAGCCCAGCACCCACCCAGGGCTGTCAGCAGGGAACACAAACACCCACGCACCCTGCGTTTTCACCGGGGTGATGTCAGCAAGGAAAAGAGCGCATCGCTTCAGCAACCGAGAGTGAGCTAAAACAAACTGAGAAGTGAAAAATAACCAGCAGCAAGCTTTGCCCCTGAGCAGAGAAAGCAGGACAGGAGCCGCAGGGCCCCGGCACTGGGATGGGCCCTGCAGAGGAAAGGAACAGAAACCCATTTTCCTTTACAGAACCACACGGTCTCAGTGGATCAAAGCAACCATGAAAGGAGGGGGCACGATGACACAGACACAGCTGCTGAAAACTCTGCCTTCATGACTGCAAAATCCCAAAGAGCCTCCCTTTGCTGTCGGTCCTCTGCTGGCCACCACACTGCAGGCAGAAGAGACCTGCCAGGACCAGAACAGAGACCATTCTGTTGGATGCCTTCCCAGGGAGGGGGTTGAGTCCCCATCCCTGGAGGGGTTTAAGGGACAGGTGGACAAGGTGCTGAGGGACATGGTTTAGTGATTTATGGGAATGGTTGAACTCGATGATCTGGTGGGTCTCTTCCAACCTGGTTGTTCTATGATTCTATGATTTTCAGGTTTTCTTGCCTCCCGGAGATTGTGTGGTCCAACAGAGTGGAGGTTACTGCACTTTGCTCTGTGTTACCTAGAGGCTTGGCTGCAGGGCAGACGCGGTGCTGCTGCAGGTGGGTTTCCCTCAGCAGGAGACCTCTGACCAGTCACTACTAAACTTTTAGGAGTCCCAGCTTGCATCTTGGGCTCATTCACAGCACAGAAGGCCAATCCACGTCCTGGGCTGCATCCCCAGCAGCGCAGCCAGCAGGGCGAGGCGGGGGGGTCCGCCCCTCAGCTCTGCTCTCGTGAGATCCCATCTGGAGCCTTGTGTCCAGTTCTGGAATCCCAAGCATAAGAAGAACATGGAACTGTTGGAACGGGCCCAGAGGAGGCCATAGAGATGATCAGAGGGCTGAAGTATCTCTGCTATGAGGACTGGTTGACACAATTAGGGTTGTTCTGCCGGGAGATGAGAAGGCTCCAGGGAGAACTTAGAGCAGCTTCCAGTACGGAAAGGGGTGACAGTAAAGCTGGAGAGGGACTTCTTCCAAGGGCATGAAGTGATAGGATGAGGGGGAATGGTTTTAAATTGGGAGGGGGAAGGTTTATATTAAACATTAGGAAGGAATTCTTCACAATGAGCGTGGGGGAGCTCTGGCCCAGGTTACCCAGAGCAGTGGTGGCTGCCCCATCCCTGGAGGTGTTCAAGGCCAGGTTGGATGGGACTTGGAGCCCCTGATCCAGTGGAAGGTGTCCCTGCCCATGGCAGAGGGTGGGACTGGATGGGCTTTAAGGTCCCTTTCAGCCCAACCCATTCCATGATTCAATGACAGCAGCAATTGTTCTCGTTTTCCTGGGATGATGCTATTTTCAGCATTTTCTCTCCTTATTTAGAAGAACAAGCAGCTCTAGTTCCTACCATTGCCCAGGGCTGTTACAGAACACTTTTAAGGAAGTTCCATATCCTGAGCTGCTGGATCCTTCTTTGTTTTTGTGCATGAAGATGACTGGTCTTATTTAGGATAATTTCTTTTCTCAAAAAAAAAAAAAAGCAGAAAATTATGGAAAAGGCCCAGTCAAAGCAGGAAAAGGAATGTACCCAGGGCAGGAGTGTCCCACTGCCAGTCTTGGAGTGTGGTGCTCACTTCTGGGCATGAAAAGGGACCCATGTGAGAACTACGCACACAAAACTCTTTCCCTACAGGTGAAACCACAGTTTAAACAGTGATAAGGAAGGAGTGGAGGCAGGTATGCGAGAAATTAATGAGACCACAGCAGTCAAACCAGAGCGTGGGTAACATGAGGACATTGCTGGCCAGAAAGATGAGCAGAAAGTGCTGTCCCAGAGGGGAGAAGGGAAGGGCACACACAGCTTAGAGTGGATCTGAATGCAGAGTCTGAGTTGAGGGATGCAGATACAGCAGAGGGTGAGGGCAGGATGGGAACTGCCGATGGCTTTTGTTGAAATGGGAAAAAGAGAAAGAGGAGATGGTAAAGCCAGGCAGAGAACAGGAATGGGGCTGGGGTGGTCAGGACATGGCCGTCTGCTCTGCAGGCACCTGCAACAGGACAATGAATCGTCCAAGAACAGAGGAGAGGACGCTGCAGCCACGATAAGAGCCTGGGCAGGAATTCCAGCTGGGACAACTGATAAGCAAGATACTTTAGAGAAGAGATCTGAAGGAACTGAGAGACTCAAACAGAGCAAGAAGAAATGAAGCTGGAGAGCAAGCTGGGAGTGAAGAGCACAGACAGATGTGGGGACCAGGCAATGCTCCTGCAATAACTGAGGATGAGTTCGAAGCATTTTTAAAGCCATTTTGAGCACGATGTGATGGCCAGACAGCAGGAGGAAATTTCAGAGCAGCCACAACTGTGGTCTGGACGTGAGGGGCTGGGAGAAGGGAGGCAGGCCTGCAATTCACCCCTCGTAGCTTTGCAGAAGAGATTAGTGGTGATGAGCTGTGTGGGGAAGATAAGGACCACACACACAGTCTTGAGCAACTCTGAGAGGAAGAGATAGGGGAAAGAAATCATCTACGCAGTAAAGCTGTTCCTACAGTCACTGCAGTCCCATTGCTGGAACACCGGCTGCACGCCTCGTGTCCCCTGCTCCAACCCACAGGGCTACACAGCACTCGGTGAATGTAGAATGATCCTGATTGTACCAACACCCCTCTCACAGCAACCACAGAGCACCCCCCACCCAATACCTTGGGTCATTTTTGCCCTTTGTACACTAAGAATGAGATTAGGGACTGAAGGCAGGTAAGTATTTTACTTTACTTATGGCAGGCTGAGGGAGTTGGGGTTGTTCAGTCTGGAGAAGAGAAGGCTGCAGGGAGACCTTAGAGCCACATTCCAGTACTTGAATGGGCTACAATAAAGCCAGAGAGGGACTTCTAACAAAGGTTGGGAGCGATAGGATGAGGGGGAATGGCTTTGAATCAGAGAGGGGAAGGTTTAGATTAGACATCAGGAAGAAATTCTTCACAATGAGGGTGGGGAGTCCCTGGTTCAGGTTGCCCAGAGCAGGGGTGGCTGCCCCATCCCTGGAGGGGTTCAAAGCCAGGTCCAGCCTGATCCAGTGGGAGGTGTCCCTGCCCATGGCAGGGGGGTTTGAATTAGATGATCTTTAAGGTCTCTCCCCACTCAAATCATTTTATGATTCTGTGCTATTCTGCATCTTACTCTATTTATACTCCCTGTGACCTTTGAAACGCCTTCTTCCTCCCTCACATGGGAGCCAAACATGTAAAAGCAGGAATCAAATTAATTGCCTTTTGAAGTAGTTGATTTATGTTGCCAATAAGCACTGACACACTGAAAAAAGAACACAATAAGCCACCCTAAGGGCACAGGGTTCCTGGCACAGCAGCACGTTAGTGCATACAGGGCTTAAAATAAACCTTATGAATGAT
The DNA here is from genome assembly GCA_013389865.1 of Piaya cayana. Taxonomy (NCBI): domain Eukaryota; kingdom Metazoa; phylum Chordata; class Aves; order Cuculiformes; family Coccyzidae; genus Piaya; species Piaya cayana. The sequence goes on from WAAB01000448.1 coordinate 101,746, forward strand.
CCAAAAAGTGGTCAGATTAAACAATTTTTGTAGGAAAAACTATCAAGTAAACAAAGGAAAACAACAAAAGCACAACTTGGTCTTCTTCCAAACCAAGACTAAAACCAAGTGTTTCCACGCTGCAGTCACACGTGAGACTAAAGGGAAAGAGGAAGAGCTAACTGCTTGCTTCCTACCTCGGCAGTGAGCTGTGCCCCAGACCGCCCTGCTGGAAGTTATTCGGAGCACAAGTGTATTTCTTCATCCTGCAGCACAATCCTAAGGCTTTCCCAGGTTTGCAGAAGGGAGCTCATTTCTTGGGCCCATAGCAGGGCTGTGGGATGATGAGTATCTCATCCCTGAGCATTGAGGTGCCCATGAGATCAAGGTGAGCCCCGGAGGATGGAAGGCAGGAGGAGCAACTTCTTATAAAGACATATAGGGCTGTGGAAATGACTATAAATTGAAGAGGGGCAGATTTAGACTAGACATAAGGAGGAAATTGTTCACGCTGAGGGTGGGGAGGCCCTGGCCCAGGTTGCCCAGGGAAGTCGTGGCTGCCCCATCCCTGGCAGTGTTCAAGGCCAAGTTGGATGAGGTCTTGAACACCCTGATCCAGTGGGAGGTGACCCTGCCCAAGGAGGGGCTGGAATTAGATGATCTTTAAGTTTCCTTCCAACTCAAACCATTCCACGATTCTTTGAGGGCACGCAGGAAAAAGCATCAGGACATCACTGGCTCCTCTTGGAAGCCAAGAACAGAGCTCAAAGTGTAACAGAGCAGTCTCCCCAACAGTCTGTCCCAGCACCTGCTGGCCCATGTGACCCTGGGCCAGGCTGCATTCTGCCACTTGGGACCAGGGAATGGACTGGCGAGGGATTGTCCCAGCAGCACTCAGCACCTCTCAGGTTTTCTGGGGGATTAGAATAAGCTTTCATTGATTTTTACAGCTCGCTCACCTTGCACTGCAAGAAGTACATTCCCACACCAGCCGATGGCAGTCCCGTGCCAAGTGGGACCAGCAGTGTGGCACCAGCATCACTAGGGCCTGCAGCCTCTGGCCAGCACATGCTCAGGTCTCTCACACCTCTGTGTGTCCCACTCCAGACCAGTGTGCCCTGTCAGCCTGATCCACTGACCCTGCCAATGCTCCTCACGTGTTCCACGACGCCAGCATGACGCAAGCCACAGCAGCAGCAGGAGTGTTTGCTGTGTGAAACCGGCTGCATTACAGAACATCCTCTCTCCCTTCAGTCCACCAAACGGTCAGCCTGTGGCTGCTCAAGTGCCTGTTGATTCCCCTCTCACTGCTGACCCGGTACCTGGTTAAGTATGCAAGAAAGAAAAACAACCTTGTTTCCAGGCTGCATGTTAGCCCTGCCCCTGCTAGGAGAAACACTGAAACAAAAAAGCAGCTCCAAAAGGGATACCACCACATCCCTCCTCTAGGCATCCACCAAACCCCCCCTGCAAGGCACAGAGTTCTGTGGGCAGCCCCAACAAGGGCTTGGTTCCTTTACTAAGGTGGGAAGAGATCTTTTCTGACAGAGCAGAATCACAGAATCATGGAATGGTTTGTGTCGGAAGAGACCTCAAAGCCCATCCAGTCCCACCCTCTGCCACGGGCAGGGACGGCTCCCACTGGATCAGGGGCTCCAAGCCCCAACCAACCTGGCATTGAACCCCTCCAGGGATGGGGCAGCCACCACTGCTCTGGGCAACCTGGGCCAGGGCCTCCCCACCCTCATCATGAAGAATTTCTTCCTAGTGTTTAACCCAAATCTTCCCCCTCCCAATCTAAAGCCATTCCCCCTCATCCTATCACTTCATGCCCTTGGAAAAAGTCCCTCTCCAGCTTTACTGTCACCCCTTTCCGTTCTGGAAGCTGTTCTAAGGTCTTCCCAGAGCCTTCTCTTCTCCAGACTGAACAACCCCAACTCTCTCAGACTGTCCTTATAACAGAGGGGCTCCAGCCCTTAGATTATCTCCCTGGCCTCCTCTGGACCCGTTCCAACAGTTCCATATCCTTGTTATGTTGAGGATTCCAGAAATGGACACAGGACTCCGGGTGAGGTCTCACAAGAGCAGAGGGAGTGCCCAGAGCTCAGGAAGCCAAGACTCAGAAATGCCCCAGCCCTGCAAGCAGAGCAGTCAAATGCTGCACAACAAGGTTGTTCCTCCTTTCCTTCTTTCCCCACTGCAGAGCCACCTGCCGTCAATGCTCCACAAACCTCAAGATACCCAATCTCTCCTTATCCTGGAATGAAAGCCTCCCCGAAGCACTCAGCCCAGCTCCAGATATGGGGAAACACAGAGCACTGGGCTGACTCAGGGAGAGCAAGAGCTGCAGGAGCACTAGAAACAGTGGAGGAACCAACCCAAGACCTCGTTGCTTCCAAGAGCAGGGCTAGGCCATCACCCTGCAGAACACTGTGAAGCAGGACTCAGGTCACCAGGACACAGTAAGGGCTCTGGCTGGTGTCACCACAGGAAATGCCACACCACGAGGTACATAAATAGGAGATCATGCACCACCACCAGCTGCAGCCCAGAGAAAACCCACTGGTCCTCCAGACTCTCAGAGCACAGACAGGGATGGACAAAGCAGGGAAGGGACACAGGTAAGGAAGTGCCAAGAGCGTAGAGATGAAGGATTTCCAGTTTTGTCCCCAGAGAGACCACTCCAGGTTGACAGAGCAGTGCCAGGGACTGCACAGAGAAAGACCAAGAGGATCTAGAGTGGGATCTGAGAAGAGCATCTCCAGACAGCAAGAGCAAGCAAAGAGAAAAAGGAAAAGGTGAGAGAGGAAAGAGACTCAGCTGAAGCCAGGAGTGCTTTGTTTTTCACTGGATGGAGGATAGAAACCAGCTTGCGCTGAGAAAGGAGAGATCAGCTGGGGAAGGGGGTAAGGGAGCAAGGATGAGACAGAGCATGGTGCTGAGTTCAACAGAAGATGTCAAGGAAAGCACAGAAAAGTCTGTCTGCAAGGCAGATAAGGCTGGAAGAAGGGTGGGGAGAGTTTATGTCACATCTCAGTTCTCTGAATTGCTGGGGGGGGGGGGGGGCGATAGCTGCACCAGGCACTGCACCAGGAGGCAAAATGTCTTTGGTTAAGAACATAAGCAGGAGTAATAAGTACATCACTAGTGCTCCTTGCAAACCTCACTTTGCTTGCTGGAGACATCCCAGCAGTATCTTCCACAGCTCCAGAGGTACAGGAGACTTGTGGGATGGAGCAGAACCATGGGAGGTGTCTCATGCTCCAGCATGACCCAAAGAGCCAAGCAAGCGCCTCAGAGAATTTCAAACCTGCCCTGTTGCAGGTGACAGCTTGTTTGGAAGCTGCGCTTTCCTTATGAGACAAAGAAAAAAATCCACTGACCTATATAAAATACCCAACTTACATGAACCCGATATGCTTGCAGTCAGTGAAAAATAAGTGTCTTCTAATCAAAACTGCATAATAAGAAAGAAAATCAGCAGAAGCAACAAGCTGTCAGTCTGCCGTATGGCCTCACAGCCTTGGCAGGAGCGGTTCTGCAGAGGCACAGGGACACGCAGGTGCTGCTAAAGCTGCTGTTTCTAAATCAAGGACGTTAACACACGCGTTGCAGGGAAACACCAGCACTGAAAGCATGGAAACAGAATTTCCTTCGGCTCTCTCATGAGAGCTGCTTACAAGGACAGAAATCCGGGAACAGTGGGTGTGGTTGAACCACTCTAGCAGTGACTGAATCACCAGAGAAATATTTCTTCGAATTAGCGAGCTGTCTCAAATGAGGTTTGCTTTAGTGAAGGTATTAAATGCTTACAGAGGTATTATGAACAAGTCATGTGTAACCTCTTCAGCGGTTACCACCAGGATATGTTGGCTTTCGACATCCTGGTAACATTAGCAAAGCCAGAGCCTTGGCCTCGGCACCAGGAATTCAGGCCCGCTCGAAGGGTTGAGTCCTGGAACCCATAGGTTCCTCTCCCTGGGATTTACACGATGTGTGGACAAAAATACATCCTTCCTCTTCAACTTGGGCTGACATTTTGCTGGGATTAAGCAGCTGCTGCTCTGATGCCTGAGTGAGCTGCCAGCCTGGGCATCTTTGCGCAGAGACCTCGACTGCTCAGCACGGCCCCACGGCGCTGGCTGCCCGACGCTAGGATTGTGCCAGGCCAGAGGAGACGGGAAACCAAAGCTGATGGCTGAGACAGGAGCCTCTGGGGGTGGCAGTGGTGCCTCTCTAACACTCAAAGGGGACAAAATTAACAATCAGTTAAAGTTAAAACCCTTCACAATCGGTTAATGAGTTGCAAAAAGACATGGGAGAGTCAGTGCTGCAGTAAAACAAACAACACGAGGCAGCCACAGAAAGGAAATGCTTTTGCTGGCAACCTAGGAAAGCAAAGAGGGCAAATGGGCAAGCATGGGCTCAGGGGACATGAAACACAGACCGACTCGTGCTCCCACCTCCCTCCATGGGCTGCAGCCAGGGAGAAGCCCAGGAGCTGTGCTGAAGCAGCGCTTGCTTGTGGCTGTGGAGACAAAGCCACAGCATCATCCTCGAAAACGCTTTCTAGAAGCACATGGCACACCCAATACAGCCCCAAAAGTCTCAATCCATGCAGTTCTGCCTGAAATCCTAAAGGACAGAGTGTCTTCAGTGGGGAGAGCGCTTTGCAAAGGAAACAGATTTGTGACAGATCTGGCTGCTGATCAGGAGCCAGAAGGGAGTTTAGGTGGAAGGAGAACTCCAAGAAGACTGTATTCAGACTTGTACAGTTTGCTGCTTGTACCAGCACTCACTGTGGCTCTCCTAGAGCCACAGAAAGGCAGGCACCTCCAGACACACTGACACAGCCTGACTTGGATTTCACAGAATCACCGGGTTGGAAGAGACCCATTGGATCATCGAGTCCAACCATTCCCATCAAACACTAAACCATGTCCCTCAGCACCTCGTCTACCCGTGCCTTAAACACCCCCAGGGAAGGCGAATCAATCACCTCCCTGGGCAGCATATTCCAATGCCTAATGACCCTTTCCGTAAAAAACTTCCTCCTAATCTCTAGCCTAAATCTCCCCTGGTGGAGCTTGAGGCCATTCCCCCTCGTCCTGTCCCCTGTCACTTGGGAGAAGAGCCCAGCTCCCTCCTCTCCACAACCTCTTTTCAGGTAGTTGTAGAGAGCAATGAGGTCTCCTCTCAGCCTCCTCTTCTCCAGGATAAACACCCCCAGCTCTCTCAGTCGCTCCTCATAAGGCCTGTTCTCCAGCCCCATTTCTAAGGAGGCAGGAATGAATGGATCACAAGAGGCATCTCCTCCTCTCCACAGACTGTTGGATTCTAAAGAACACGCCTGGCTGCGGCAAATTTAATGTGTAAAGAGACAGGGAAAATAAACCCAACCCTGCAACCGCACGCAGCCTGGAAAAAAATGCTAGCGGGACTGACAACGGTTTGTTTCCAAAGGCCTGAGCTGCTCGTTCTGCAGCGCTCCAGACAGCAGACACAGACACTTTCTGAAGATGAATCCTAGGCAGGAACCGTGCATTTTTGAGCCTAAAGTTATTGGAACAAAGAAGGAACTACCTGTTCCATGAAAGCTGTATGCACTGAACATCTGGTCTAAATATCCAGTGCTGAAGCCTTCCAGGGGACATGGAAAGATGGTTTGCACTTTCTGCCTATGCCAGCCATGCTGGCTAGAGGCTCATCGATTCAAATCACTTCCCTGTCAACATACAGATGAACATTAAGCTAAAATTGATGCAGGAAAGTCAGCTACTGGGAAACTGTCCCTCCTGAAGACTTGGTGACCTCATTTATCACATGCTCCTCACTCGGGAACCCTGCTCGCCAAGCCCCTTGTGCTGGAGGTTGTGTAGGAATGTGAGGCAGCAGCTGCCCTGTCCCTTCCCAGCACAGTCACTGCAGCATTCAGACCCTCCCCAGGCACCGGGGACCACAGTTCAAGTCTCCATCTTCACCTGCAGAACTTCCAAACAGGCCTCCCCAAAACTGCTCAGCCCATCGGCCTCACAGCTTGACCATTAACAAAAGCCTTTTTGTGGTTTCTACAGCTTTCTACTAGCTGCTTGGTTAAAAATTAACTGAAGGATGCTGAGCGGCAGGAGATTTCCCCACACCATGGGCCAGCCCGGCTGCCAGAGCTGGCTCTGGGCTCAGAAGAGTTCCCCACTCCAGAGATCAGGCAGGCTGGCAGCAAACACTGCTGCTATTTTTAACTTTACCAGACCACAACATAAACAACTGGCTGCTTCAAGAAAAAAAAAATCCAACTCTATTAAAAAATTCTCTTTAATCCTTTTATGAACAAGGCTGCTGCCTTCCCTCCCTGAAAGAGGTTGCAAACTTAAATTCCTGTTTGTGCGGCTCAGGATCACAGCAGGGAGGACTCCAGAGAAGCCCAAGGGAAAGGAGTAATTCTGCCATGTGAGCAGGGCTACAGGAGCACACGGGCACAAAGCACAGCAGGACAGATGGATATTAGATCTATTACCTATTATAGACATTTGAGATCTTAGGAAGAAATGTTTTCCTGTGAGGGTCAGGTTGCCCAGAGCAGTGGTGGCTGCCTCATCCCTGGAGGTGTTCAAGGCTTGGAGCCACGCACGGGTGGAACTGGATGATCTTCGAGGCCCCTTCCAACCCAAATCATTCCATGATTCTATGATTAATTAAATACCTTCCTGCCTGGTCCAGTTTAAAATGTTTTGCAACTAAACGTGTGGCCAGCACTGCTGGTAAAGCAGGCAGGTTTATGAAGCTCATGTGAAGATGCTCAGGTAGAAGAGAGGGGACACTTTTAGGTCTCAGTTCCCTTTGGGCTGCGAATGAGAGGTTAAGAGGGTAAGTTAGACAACAGGACCAAGGCCAGGCTGGATGGGACTTGGAAAAACCTGATAGGGTGGAAGTTTTTCCATGCTCACGGCAGGGGAAGTTGGAACTGGATGGACTTTAAGGTCCCTTCCAACCAAAACAATTCCATGATTCTATGATAAACAGGGAGCCAGTGGCAACTTTCACCCATGCACCAATCCTGTAAAACAGTCTGTGGCCACATGAAGACCAGACTGGAATGCTGATATACAGGCAGACCAAAATAAAAACTAAGGCCATGTTGACTGCAGCATTTCCTGGCTTCCAAGAACTTTCTGCAGCTTCCCCAGAATCATTTCAACTGACCATGCAGCTTCCCCACAGTACTAACCACAACGCTCCCTCCAGCCCACAGCCAGCCCTGGCCTCTGCCCCTGAAGCCCTTCACGCGCGCTCTGAGCCTGCTTTTCCCACTGCCACAGAGATCACCCGTGCCAACCAGTACTGACTGCAGCCACCTTGAGCAGCTCTAAGTCTTCCAAGGTTGAAAAGGTAGGAGAGAGCCATGCAAACAGCCTGAACTCACTGCTTTCCCCTGTGGGAGCCAACAGCAGCAGGCAGTGTGCATCACCCAGTTCTCCTGTGGGTGTCACGGTGGTCCCTCGTCAGCAGGAGTGCGCTCAGATGCCTGGGCTGCCGTTCACATGTGGGACAGACCATTCATCACCACCACTGCCATAAAGCCTTCTCCTGCATCACTTCCAGTCCTTGTCTTCCATCCCATTTATCCTCTTCTGCTCACTAATTTCTAGCTGGACCTCCCAGTTTTACTGAACAGTGGATTTTTATCACAGCACGCTCACACGTAAGCATCACTTCCCTGAATGTCTCAAAACACTCCCTACCCCTCCCCACAGCGCAACAGGAGCTAAGAATTTCTCAGATAAGGCGGCTGGGGGAACCGTGTCATTTTTAAATGACTAAGCAGCCTCTTTCCCCGCTCCTCTTCTCAGAAACGGATGAACAACTCAGGGATGACACTTCCCAAAAGTATTTGGTGGGGAACGTTGGCCCATCTGGCGCAGGAGTGAGATTGCACCAGGCTGGAGACCGAGAGTACTAATGGGAAGTGCCAGTGAGCTGGCAAAGCTGTGATCTGCTCTTTCAGACAGGCTCTTGCGCCACGGACAGAGCTGCTGTTAACAGCAGGTGCTTCTGAAAGCTGTCGTGTTTTATGACTCGGTCTCTAAGCAAACAAACGCCCCAGCAAACATCAGATGGCAGAGCCCACTCATCGCCGTTACCTCTGAAGAGCAGCGATTACAGTGGTGCAGAAGCTCAGAGAGGTTTAACAACAAGAGAGGAGACTGAGATGAGGTATCAGGAAGAAATGTCCCCCTGTGAGGGTGGGGAGGCCCTGGCCCGGGTTGTCCACAGAAGTGGTGGCTGCCCCATCCCTGGAGGGGTTCAAGGCCACGCCAGGGGAGGGGAACTGGATGGGCTTTGAGGTCCCATCCACCCCAAACCATTCTATGATTCTAACACCCAAGAAAACCGAGCAAATGAACTCAGACTCCAGCCAGGGAACACAGGGCTTTACAGTGTGGTAGAAGTAGTACAACAAACAAATGCAAACTTCCAGCCCAGTGAGCCGTTTTGCTCCAGCAGGACCCTCCACGTGTGCCGTGCCAACCAGCTGAACTGCATTGGATGGAGACCCAGCACATCCATGTGTCTCAGCTCAGTGTAGCTGCTCCTGGTCTCACAGCACTCCATCGTGTCATGGGGAAGCACTGCGGGCCCCTGGGAAGGAGCACGAGCAGGCTGCTATCACAGGATTCATTAAACTAGGCTACCGGTTGCTCCTCAAATCAGGGAAGCACCTTGCTGCTGCAGAAATGCAGGCACTGGAATTGCTCTGGGGCTGTACGGTGGTGGGGAGCTGCATGTTCAACTGTTCTGCAGCAAGGTTCTCCCAGCAGATAACTGGTGACTCTTCAGCAAGTGCTCAGACAGCCCCAAAACTCAGAAGGCACTGACAGCACTTTACACAAGCTGCTCCCCCAGCAGCCACAGGAGACATCAGAGCAGGGCAGATCAGCCCCTTCGCTGTGCTCAGACAGGCCTCAAACATGATAAGTAGCAAATAATTCGCACCTCAAAGTCCTTGACAGCTATCGGTGATGGTCTGAAGGCTCTGTTCCTCACTGAAAATTTCTTTTGTGGTTGAGGATCATCAAATGCTGCACATCCATCACCTCTCAGTGCTCACAGACTGCCTGTTGGTTGCCACAACCCTCATTCAGAGGGACTCCTTGATTTCCACAGGAATTAGAATGTGATTGTCCCTGGCTGCTCACTCATCCACCTCGGTGCAGACACAACCCTGGCTTTCTTGCCCCTCCTGCCTTCCAGAGGCACAGACATCAGCGTGAGAGCAGAAACTCCCCCAACATTCACTGGTCTTTGAGCTTTTATTCAAGTCTGCAGTTTGCTAACACTGTAGTTGTTTATGAGGTGCTACAGCATCTGTGCACTACGGCCAAACACACTCCCACGTTTGTTCCTGGGCACGAATACTTTACAAGCTCTTAAGCTAAACCACCCGAACCTGCACTCAAGCGTTTGGCCCCCAGAAGCCCTAGTACCCTCCTTGTTACTGTGCTGGCCTGCAGTGTCCTCAGAGCCAAGGTACAGCCCTTCCCTATGATTTTAAAGCAGTGGTTTTCAACCTCAGCAACAACTATTTGAGAGATTTTGGTCAAACAGCCATTTTATGTGTTTAGCAGCTGGGAGAAAAGCGATGAGACTCAGGACAGCACTAACCATGGATGTAATAATGCTCTGTGACAAACTGCCTTGCTACATGCACAGCTCAGTGCAGCACTGAGGTCCAAAGCTGTCTGCTCTCCGAGGCCGCCCAGTCTACAACAGTCAGTTGTAAATTAAACAGTCATGAAAACTGAAATCAGCTTTGAAAACTGAAGCTGGAACACTTCCCTACTTGTAGGGGCTCCTTCCCCTCCAAGGCACCCAGAGGGGGTGACAGGACAAGAGGGAATGGCCTCAAGCTCCACCAGGGGAGATTTAGGCTGGACATCAGTTAAAAAAAAATCATGGAAAGGGTCATTGGGCACTGACAGAGGCTGTCCAGGGACGGGGTTGAGTCACCTTCCCTGGAGGGGTTTAAGGTGCGGGTGGACGATGTGCTGAGGGACATGGTTTAGTGATTGATGGGAATGGTTGGACTCCATGATCCTGTGGGTCTTTTCCAACCTGGTTGTTCTATGATTCTATGACTCTATGATTCTAGGAGAGTGCAGGAAGGTGAGCTGGGGGCTGCTGGAAGGAGGAGAGGTCAGGTGGGGTTTGCAGAGGGAGGTGGGAAGGAAGAGGAAATAACCTCTAGAATTGATGGGAATGGAAACAGATGGGAAAAGCAACTTCGAATTGTAACTGTGACTTAGTTGTAATCTAACTGATGGAACAAAGCAGGGAGTCACCATTACAAACCATAATTAACCCTCCCCACACAGCCACTCTGAACAACAGCTCCCAGCCCTTCTTCCGCAGCCTCACAGACCACAGTGCAGCCACAGCACCACTTTACACTGGTCTGGAACACCATGAACAGGAAAATAAACTTCTGAGACAAACCCCAGAGCGATGTGTGTGCCCAAGCACAGCCAGGGAGGCAGCGGATGGAAACCCTGCAGGAACAGGGTGCACGCGAGGAAGTGCTGTGTTTGCAGTGGCGGCTCGAGATGATGCTTTCCCACTTCTCACACTGCTGATTGCTGGCGGGGCTGGAGGGCTCCCAGAATCACTCCCTGTAAACTCCCCTGCAGCAAAATGCCTCTGTGCAGCTGCACGTTGTGTGGAACACAAGAGCCCAGCCTAGCAGCAAGGTGATGTCGGGAGAGCCTCCCTGTGGTGACACAGGCAGGGAATAGGATCAGAATGGGGTGTGGGCAGCTGGAGCGACAGGACTTGGCTTTCTTCTTCCAGGCTGGACCTCAGATGGACCAGCAAAATCTTCCTACGTGGCCCTGCAGCACCCTCAGAAATGGCAGCCACACCAACACCACTCGCCAATACAACTCATGCATTTAAACAGATTAAACCATCTCCTAACACAAACTGTTACAGCTTTTTGTACTATAACTCACTGATTTACTCATTCGTCTGTGGGACGTACACTTGAATTCTAAGATCAGAAGGTGACCTGGTCCAAGCTGTCCTTGCCCCCCACATGTAGAGGGGTTCATTGCAGGCAGCTGCTATGCACTTTGGGGGTAAAATAAGTCAGACTAAAGGTGAGCAGAGCAGAGCACCTGAACAAAGCAGAGAAGAGACCCTTGTGGTAGAACCAAAGCAACCCACTGACCACAACCCGGACTGCGCCGTCCAGCTCTGGAGGCTGCTGGACCCATCAGGAACCTGGTGCCCCTGCAGCCAACGCAAAAACGATACAAGCACTGGCTGAGCTGTGTCCTGCTTTCTCCTTTGACTGGGGACAACGCAGGGCAGAGGCTGGGCACCACAGCTCAGGAAGGAGCAAAACCCAACGGCCTTGAAGCACACACTGATGTTAGTCAAGAGAGGACAGGTCTTTTACAAGCAGCACCAGCAATTGCCACATCTCACATTTCAGAGCAGAATATGAAAAGGAAGTCATGTGCAAGAGAGCTGGGCTAATGCAACACTGTGAGATATGATTAAAACTAACAGGAAAAGAGAATCATATTTCTGAGCGCGTCATATTTCAGCTGGTCGTGTGCTGACCTCTGCATTTCAGTGCTCAGGCATTAAAGTACATCTATGAGCGCAGTGCTGTCCATAGCCCTGCAGCTCCACAGCCTCCGTCGGCAGCAGCAGGCAGGGTTTCACCAGTAGGAGCTGCCCCAAACGCTGCTCCTGTCCTCTGCAACCACATCACTCAGCCTGACAAGAGCTTTGACCCATCTAAACTCATTCGTTGCGAGCAGTGAGGTTCTGCGAGGAGGAGACAGCAAGAACCACAAGGAGAGCAGGGTAAACCGGTCATTGTTTTGTCAAATAGCAAGGAAATAAAAGTGAAGCAGGAAGAAAGCGGTACCTCTGTCAAAGGTCTCGGTCTTCTCTCTACAACAAATTCTGTGTGGCAGAGCTCACAGTAACTTGTGTTGGAGGAGGATAACCATTTTTCCAGGCAGCTCTTGTGCACGGTGCCCAGTGTTCCTGTGCAGTCACACGGGGAGAGCAGTCCCTCCCCATTTCCACCTTCATGACAGATTCGACAGATGGGACCATCACTAAAGAGGCAGACAAACAGAATGAGATCACGGTCAGAGCAGGCAGAATGATACAGCCACACAGCAGAATGGGGGCTGACCCCACCGAGCCCGGAAGGGCGCGTGCACAGCAGGCAGCACATGGCAGAGCGTGCCGGGTGCGCCGTGACCCTCTGAGGCAGCCTCCTGCAGCAAGACACCAGTTGCAGCGGGCGTGGAGGCAACCAGGACATTGTAGGTCAGTAAAATCTGGAAGCCGTGCTGATAAGCATCACAACACCCAAGAGAAGCCGGCACGTGAGCCTGGCCAGCTCAGCGAAAACAGAAGGGACCATAGTGCACGTGTCCCACAGCCTCCAGCTCCGCTCGCAGCAGGCAGAGAGGCTGCCACTGGACCCAAAACCAACCGTGAAGCACTGATGCAAATGCAGAGGCCCAAAGTGCAGTTAGATGATCCACATCAGTCCCAGCAGGCCCCCAGCCACCCAGAGCCACTCCAAGAGATTTGTAATCATAACTGCATTTATCAGATCGCCTGCCGGTTCTCACCCCATCTCTGCTCTGCTCTGGTCTAGCAGTAGCTGTGTAAGGAACAGCAATATCTGCAGTCACAATTACATTGATCCTGGAAGCTCGGCTTCACATTCCATGGCAAGCGTTCACACAGATTCAGTTCTTGGCACACGGACCCTCTGCCCCTCGCAGTGCAGTAAATCACTCGGCACCCTGTCTGCACACTGCCCCGCAGAGAACTGTTCTGCAGCATCCAGGCCTTTAAGCAGCCACAGAAATGCCGTGGTGCTTCGACAGCCACCACTTCTCAGCCCTCCTTGGCTAGAAGCTTCAACCTCAGAATCAAATCTCTCTGGTCAAGCTCTGGATCTGCTCTCTTGGGACCTCACAGAACTAGAGATGCTTATCAAGGAAAGTATCAAATGCTTTCAGAGACACTTCAGGAGGCCTGTACTGCTGATTGCACTCGAACCACTCCTTTGTGCCCAAGATATTCCCTCATGCCTCTAACCTGCGCTGCCCACTGTGGACTTACTGCTGCTGCTCCAGCATTCTGCAGCCACTAGTTTTGGTGGATCAAATGATATTTATGCAAAAAATTTCATCACAAATTATTTATTTTTGCAGCTACTCAGAGCATCAGGTGCCCTCCTGCAGCAATGACTTCCTCCAGCTGCACAAAGAACCAAGTTCTCACTTGAAAACTCTCATTTCCTTGTTTCAAGTATCCCCGAATTTCTGTCCTGTAAAAGACGGTGTTTTCTGTACCACATCAGGTGTCTCCACGCTGGGGTTTGCAGATACACATCCCAGCCTGCTCAGTCACCTCTCTCACAAGCAGAAGGGTCCCAGTCTGTTTGGTCGTGCCTTGGGCAGAAACACATCCACCTCCCTCGTGACCTGCACCACCCTTCCCTCAACCTCATATTCCCAAAACTTTAGAGCTGCAGGGACCAGAACTCCAGTTCTCAATACGTGGGCACACCAGGGATTTTTGCAGTGATCGTGCTCTGGTTTTCACTGCTTTCCTAACTCTTAGCATCTTCTTTGCATTCCGGTCCCTGCTGCCCCCAGTTGCCCCCTGCCCAGGGTCTCCTTCCTCCAAACCCACAAGCAGGTATGGAAACCCCAGACTGTTGTTCTTCACTGGCATCACTGCACACTGAGCTGCACTCGTTACTTTTACTCATTTCCACTAACCTTAAGTTCCCCAACCTCAGGTGTCTGGTGTCACCTTAGGTCCAAGAGCAACCCAGCTGGCATCCAAAGGCACAGATTTCCTAGAAACCCTGTCCCACATCTGCCAGCCCCAAAATGACGATGTCTTGGGCTCCTTAGGAAACCTCAACTGGCTCTCGACACTGAAGGCTGCTGTTGACAGCAACTCAGTACCTCTCCTCGGTGTTCACTGTTCATCGGGATCATTTAGGGACACAACACTGGGCAGCAGAGGCCTGGAGCAGGGCTGCCCTCCCTGGATGATGAAAACGAGCTGCTCACCAGCATCTCACTTCTTTCCTACCTTCCAACCAGCCTCTTTGTTCATGCAGCAACCGTTCTTGTACCCACACTGGCACAGACCTGGGGGTGGGACAGAGAGGGATGGGGGTTGCTGGTCCCTTCTCCCAAGCAACAAGCAACAGGAGGAGAGGGAATGGCCTCAAATTGCACCAGGGGAGGTTTAGGTTGGACATCAAAAAAAAATTCTTCACCAGAAGGGTTTTCAGGCACTGGAATGGCTGCCCAGGGAAGTGTTTGAGTCCCCATCCCTGGAGGGATTTAGAAGACGGGCAGGTGCTGAGGGATCTGGTTTAGTAGTGAACAGGTACGGTGGACTCAATCTTAAAGGTCTTTTCCAACCAAATGATTCTATGTTTCTATGAGAAGGAACATCCTTATTGCTAAGAGCCCACTGCCTGCCTCCTGAAATCCAGGTTGGCTGCATCAGCCACCACCTTTCCCCACAACCACTGGCAGTACCAAAACCACATGGATCCCATCTCCCAGCTCAGACTCCACTGCTATTCTGACTTGAAAAAAAAAACCAACCTGTCTGCAAAAGAAGTTTGTGAGATTGCAACAGAACAGCCAGCAAGAGCAATCTGCAATCACCGAAGCAGCAGCACTATTTCCAGTGATTTGCACAACCAGACAAGACAGAAAGCAAGACATGGGAACACAGTGCACGCACGAAGTGTACGAGGGGAAAACACTGGGGGACGCGCAGGGAAGAAGAACCAGCAAGAAAGTGCAAGTCGTCTCGTTGAAAGAGAAGGAAGTCTCTTCTCCTGGGGTAACACAAGAGTGTTACACCACTTTCGATTCAATGTTTAGTGAGTTCCATCCCAATTGGACTTTTTATTCACATTTAGGGTTGTGAAGCAATGTAGCCCCACTGCACTGACCCCTTCTCTTTGCCAAACATCTCTGGTGACCCGTTGACACTTGTTCTCTCCTCATTTTCACGTGCTTTTTCTTTAGGGGACTTCTTCAGCTGGTAAAGTCCCTGCAGCAGGAGTCTGGAGAGGTGGTGGAAACTCCATCCTCAGAAGCACTGGGAGCAGCACCGGACAAGGGTCTAAGCAGGCTGATCCAACTTTGAAGTTGGCCTTGCTCCAAAAGAAGGCTGGGCCAGTTGACCTCCAGGATTCCCTTCCAATTGGAATTATTTGATGATTTGGTAGTCTTCACTGCCACAAAGCACGGTGCTGGGTCACACTGCCGTTACAGCCCACTCGCACAACCGGACAGCACTGAGCAAAAACCCCCAAGCCTCCAGCGCTCTCTGGCATCTGTTATTTCCCAAGAAAAGCATCTGTAAGATATTTCATCCGTTCTCTTCCTGTTTGAGAAGTTTCACATTTCCAGCGCATTAACATAACCTTGGCTACCAATAAACAACTCAGAGGGAAAAAATTTGCTGACAGCGAGAGAAAAAGAAAATTCTTATCAGGCTCCATTTTCCTTCCTTCCGATCCAGAAGGAGGGGGCTGGTCACAGCCCACACCACAACCCCTCTAACAGTTCCCAGCAGGCTGCAGAGGCTGGGTCACCGTTGGCCTCCCTGCACAGTCACATTGCTCCAGGCTGCAGCACTTTATGTTCTCCAAGCGTGGCGCCTTCTACCTTCCTGTTTGGATTCTGACATCTCTTTCAGTTCATGTGCTCCCAAGAACTGGCTCTGACAGAGGTTTGGGCGTTTCTGCCAGTCTCACGTATTTGTGTTCTGGGCACACTGCAAACTTGCCAAGTTCTGAGGCTCCACTCAGCTTCCCTTTGCCAAGCTCTGGTGATAAGGAGCCTGAAACCCACTGCCAGAATGAACTGGAGTCCCATGAGGACACTCACATGAGGAATCCTGTTGGGTTTTTTTTAACCTGTAATCCCAAGCAGTTTTCTCACCTGATTTTACACCTCTACAAGTTTTAAGGGCTCAAAAAACTTTTCACCCTGCCTATGTGTTGTCAAGAGAGCAAGTTCAGTTCCCTTGCATTTTTATTGCCTTGCCCCAGGTGTGCTAGACAGAGCAATTCCGTTCTTATCTAGCTTTCCTGCTTTCCTCTCCCACATATGCAGTTGCTGCTTTCACCTCATCACTGTTTGGCCACATTCATTAAAAAACAGAACAGCTGTTGGGATAGGATTTGAACGCAAAACATGACCGGCCTCTCTAGTTGGACTGAACAACGCTGCCAAGTGTCCTCTGCTCAAACTACACGATAAGAAGTCCCACCAGAAGAGTCTGAGCAAGTGAAGCTGCCACACGTCCCCTCAAGCAGTTGCTGGACACTGCAGTTCCTGCCACACCAGCACCCTCTTCTCCTAGGGGCTTCAAACTGACACCGCACCTTAATTCCACAACCATCTTGGAAGAAGGACAGTGCTCCAGCTTCAGCCCTTCAATCATCTCCATGAACAGCACATCGTCCCATGGCATCTCACTGTCACTGCTGCTCAGTGAGGACCCGGCAGAGGTACATGGTTTTGATGAGTACGAGTCCCCATCCACCCACACGAGCTCCTCCAAAGAGAACACAGGCCTGGGAAGCATCTGGCTAAGAACTCACACTCAGTATTAGCACCCCAGCCAACTCCTCCACAAACCAGACTTTGTCGCCTCCCTCTTCCCTTTCTAGAGCCACACAAGAAAGGGAAGAGAAGCCCAGCCGCAGCCATTGGAGCCCCTTTCCTGGGGCAGCCTTACCTCTGCGTGCCCAGCGCCTTGATCACCGTCGAGAGGAGACGCCCGTCCTTGGCGGTGACCTGCGTGACGTACTGCGGGCGCCCGATGTCAGAGTCTTCCACCGACTTGGAGAGGGCAGCGCTTCCCGGGCAGTCGCACAGGGAGCCGGGGAGGTGGCAGCAGTCGCCAGTCGTCATGGCAGCTCCAGGCCCCTCTGCCCCGGGGACCGGCACCGGCGGCACGGAGACCTGCGGGAACAGCGTGGAGGTGAGAGCCCAGCACCTCAGACCTCCTGGCCAGGCCACGGGTCCCCCCTCACCACTGTCCCCCAGTCCCGTGGGAGCAGGCAGTGCCCCAGGGCCCCAACAACCACAGGTTTTGTGAGTCTTCTGTCCCCTTTAATAGGCTTTGAGAGTCTTCCTTACCATAAAACTGAGGCTCTAAGTGTCCTACTTACATAATTTAGCGTCAGAATTGCAAATTTCCCTTTCCCAGAGAGAATTCCTGGTACCCACCCTTTAACCTGACAAAGCCTTTCAAACTGAACACGCTGACGCAGAGACGGAGAAGGCAACCAGGAATCCCATGGGCCCACGTCATCCTGGCTAGAGCTGTACTGAAAACTTCAAACCCTCCATAAACCTTGCAAAACTTCACCTGAAGATGGGACTGGAACCACATTGTGTGGTTAGTGCAGGGAGGCCCTTCTCTCCCAGCCATGTTCCACTGCTTTTTGATTTCCCATCGTTTTATTTCATTACAGAAGACCCTGCACTTCCATATCCTTATCCCATGCGGTACTTCCCACCCATGAACAGGCGAGCATCAACCACCCAAAA
This sequence comes from Piaya cayana, assembly GCA_013389865.1. Lineage (NCBI taxonomy): Eukaryota > Metazoa > Chordata > Aves > Cuculiformes > Coccyzidae > Piaya > Piaya cayana. The sequence continues at coordinate 119,367 of WAAB01000448.1, forward strand.
GCACCGTAAGTCACAGAATCACAAAATGCTTTGAGTCAGAAGGGACCCTTACATGTCACCCAGTCCAACCCCTCTGCAGGACAGGGACATCTGTAACTGGATCAGGTTGCTCAGAGACACGTCCCACTTGGCCTTAAATGTTTCACAGGACGGGGCCTCCACTGCCTCCCTGGGCAACCTGGGCCAGAGTTTCACCACCCTCACTGTAAAAAATTTCTTCCCTATACCCAGTACAAACCTCCCCTCCCTCAGTTTAAAACCACTCCTCCTTGCCCTGTCCTCCCAAAGCTCCATGGAGAGGGCAGCAGGATCCAATTTTCCTCCCTTCCCTTTCAGCGTTCCAGAGCGACGGTGATTGTTCCGACAGCCAAAGGCAAAGGGCAGAGTGCACCATCATGTTCCCAGCATCTCTGTGATCCACCCAGCTAGGAGAGCACGAGGAACAAGCAGCAAATGCGAGAACTGGGGAGAAGATCCAGAGGAAAAGCCCAACCAGACAAACCAGGATGAGCCCCACACAGGCAGGAGAGCTCTCTTCGTCTGAGACTCCTCAGGCTGCCAGCAGCAGCCGTGTTCCTCCCTGGCAGGGCTGTCTCAATCCCAAAATTAGGCTTGCTTTGCAGATCCTGAAAAAGCCCATTTTCTCCCGTCTCTGTTAGCCCGGTCCCTAAGAGGCGGCTGTGCAAAAATAAAGAGCTGGGGTTACAATTAGTCACAAGCCGAACACTGGCCAACAACATCGCTCTGCTGGAAAGACCAAAACCCTTGTGTCCATAAACAGGGTTGTGTTACGTAAGGCACACAGAGCAACCCCCGTGCACCAGGATCAGACCTCGAATGGTGTCTCACCCCGGTGGCTGGATTTCAAGACAGAAACAAACCCATAAAAGAAGCTTAAATGAAAGCAATGAAAAAGATAAAGGTTGGGGGTGGGGGGAAGAGGGGGGGAGTGGGTGGGAGGGGAGAGCCCAAGCAAAAATAACCCCGATCCTTACCAGTGAAGAAATATGAAAAGAATTAGGTTTTAGGGGGTGTGAGGGGTAATCTTCAATGTCCGTCTCCTGGAGATAGAGGCAGGCAAACAAACCTTCACCATCCCGTCCAAGGAAATGCTTTTTTGTTTTGAGATCTCAGTGCACAAGGGGAGTTAAGCATTCCCACGAAACAGCAGTTTCGTCAGGTTCAGCTAAGCCTAAACCAAACTAAAACAGCTAAAGAAAGCAGGGCTTGTTTCTGGTCGGTGGCTTGGCCAGGCTACAGGGGAAGAAAACAAAAAGGCAGTACAAGAACGTGATCGTTGAAGCCCTGAAAATTCTGATTTGGGTAAATGCAAGTGTTGTGTCGTGATGTGGAAATGAAGCAAGTCTTACCCAACCAAGAGCTGCAACTCTCAGTGCAGCTGCCTCGGCAGTGAACGGGTTCCAGAGGGAGCTCGCTGCACCGGTGCCTCATCATCAGGCGCTGGCTTTGCTAACATCCCCTCAAGCTACAGAACATTGTGTAAGTTCTAGTAGAAAAGTGTCTGAACTCTGCATTCAGGCTGATCTTGATAACCATCCATAATCCTCCCTCCCCATCCTCACAGGAACGGGCTTGAGCCTGGGGGCAGCCCAGTCCCCACCGGAACAAACGGGAACGGCTCCATCCAAACTGAGCTTAGACCCAGCACCGTCCAGACCTGTGATCTCTCACCTGCACCTTTGCACACAGCGCCAGAGCCACTTCTCTTAGTGCTCTTTCCTAAAAGCTCTCCAACTTTGAGAAGGAAAAAGTAAGATGATAAATGCTATCGGAATGACTTAAGTCAGCTGGCTTGCAAGTTAAGGAGGTCCTTCAGCTTTAAAAGCCTCTCGCTGAGCCAGGCAGGAGAAGATGCATGCTTTTAATAAAAAGGTCGGTTCCATTTCTTCAGCCAAAATGTTGTTTATTTTTAAGTCCAAAGGAAAAAGGTCCAGTCTGTGTGTTGGAATGAAACTGCCCTCACTCCCTGTGTCCTGGGAGCATTCTTCCCGAGGCCCTTTGTGCTCACATCAGGCAGATACAGGCAGTAGCGCGTCCCTGCCCTGGCAGCCCCAGCCAGGCTGAAGCAGACCCACCACCGTGCCGTCCATCAGGAAACGCGTCCTTTTCTATGACATTATTTGGCATTTCCTTGTTGGGATTCATCCCAGGGTGGAACCTCCAATCCCTGCTTTAACATCTGACTTAGGCCATTCAGCAGACACAAAGGAAAAGCAGAAAGGGCTTCATGGATACAGTTAGTGAGGAAGGAACTGGAATACAAAGATAACATCTGCCGAGCACTCCAGTTCCAATTTCATACCCAGCTGAACACAAACCCCAGCACGCAGCCAAGCCAGCCCCTTTCCTGGCTCCCTAAGGGCTCGGCTCATCGAACCCAAACCCAGCCTTACAGCAGGAATACCAAAAAGTCGGACTTGGGAACCAAACAGCTGCTTTGAGCCACACGCTGCTGTTTTCTGGGCAGCTGTGATCCCCGAGCCCATTCCATGGGGACACAGTTCTTGTGCTTATTTTTTAAAACACAAAAGGTCTCAGACTTTAGGTTTCTCATCAACATCCCCTCTGCTGCTGCAGTCAGATGTGAGAAAATAAATCGGAGTCTCTTTTCTCAGCAACATCTTGTGTCTTCAGCTTCTGGGCAGATCCAGGATATAAAGGGCTGAGTACATAGAGGTTACTCAAATTGAAGAAAAACAAGCCTTGTTTGTGGAAAGTTGGCTCAGAAGAGCGAGTTATGCACTAAGGACTCCAAAACTCCAACACATGCAGCAAGAGGAGCTGGTTCCTTGAGGAGCAGCCAGTGCTTCTCTGCTGCCCCAAGACAGGGATCGTGGTGGTGGGGCAGGATCCTGCCTGCTCCATGGCTTGCAGAGAACATTCTCCTTGTCAGTCTTCAGGCACTGCAACAAGATACGTGAGATAGGTTCTACCATCCAAACGGCAATGGGGTTTCCAGCTCCATCAGATGACCGAGATCAGGCTGATCCACTGCTCTCCATCCAGACGCTCCCAGTAGGAACAAGCAGAAAACAAGAACCTACAGATTTCTCCAGCTCTGCTCTGCATATTTAGGCTTTGCAGCCCAATACAAGTTATTCCTCGTGGACAGGAAAGCCACAGCAGGCCAGACGAACACCTTGATCAAAGCCACAGTCCAGATGGGAAAGACAATATGAAAGGTAAAGGGTAAATGATCACAGGAAGGGGACTTCCTTGGTGCAGGTCACAGCTCCTCTGGGCTGCTCCTGGCCTGTCTACACAACGAATATCCCAGTCAGTGTAAATGCTCGGAGCATTTCTGGAGGCTTTGTTAGCATCCAGAGCAAACTGGAACTAGAATCAGCTCCAACCTCCTTCAGCTGTGGCTCATATGTGCCAGCTTTGGTACAGATTAGCTTCCCTGGAACATCTCCAACAAGAAAAACCCCATTTCCTCACACGCCTGCGAGCAGCCCAGTTTGTTCCATTCACTGCGCAACCCACTTCCCTGATCACTGTCACCAGGATCTGGCACCTCACTGCAGTGTCCACAGGAGATAACCAAGCTGTGTGGCCAGCAGAACCCACCCATTTGCACAGAAGTATCTCTTCTTTTTTGTTTTCTTTTAGCATTTAGTTAGTGTGCCGATAGCCAGAGCTCCGACTGCCACTCCGCACACCAATGCTGAACCCCAGGAGCTGGGCTAGTAGCCTGCCTTCCAAACCCATTTTCACGAGCTTGGTTATACGGACACTAGTTTCTAACCACATGGTCTGGAAATGTCATCACGAAGTACAGGTTTACAGTTGCTGAAGGGCATTTCCAAACATCAGTGCTTTCCCTTTCACCATGAAAACAGGATCCTCAAATCCTGGGACCCCAAGATCATCCGAACACAAATTTCTACAGGAAGACAAGCACAAAGAATTGCTTCCTTCACCACCTCTGAGCACTCGCTCCCACATAACCCATCTCACGCATCTTTCCACAGCCCAAGTCCAACCCCAGATGTGCAACACGTCCACCAGTGCACAGCTCTCTGGGTGGGTGCAATTCCCAGTCAGGATACGTGGAGGCCCTGTGTGCTGGGTCACTGTCAGGGCACCCGTCCTGCACCACACAGAGGAAAAAGTCTGGTCCCCAAACCCCAACACCCACAGTGTGCCCAGGTGGCCTTCTTGGTCACCAGCATCCTGGCTCGGACCAGCCATGGTGTGGCCAGCAGGAGCAATGAAGTGATCCTTCCCCTGTACTCAGCGTTAGAGAGGTCACACTTCAAATCTTGGGTTCAGTTTTGGGCTCCTGTCTATGAGAAGGATGTTGAGGAGCTGGAACTTGTCCAGAGAAGAGGAACAGAGCTGGGGAAGGGGCTGGAGAACAAGCGTTATGAGGAGCAGCTGAGGGAGCTGGGGTTGTTTAGCCTGGAGAAAAGAAGGCTGCAGGGAGACCTCATCATTCTCTGCAGCTCCCTGAAAGGAGCTTGTGGTGAGATGGGTGCTGGGCTCCTCTCCCAAGTAAGAAGTGATAGGATGGGAGGAAATGGCCTCAAGTTGTGCCAGGGGAAGTTCAGATTGGATGTCAGGAAAGATTTCTTCCCTGAGTGGTGAAGCTCTGGTAGAGGCTTCCCAGGGCAGTGGTGGAGCCTCCATCCCTGGAGGGGTTCAAAAACCATGCAGACGTGGCAATTTGGGACATGGGTTAGTAGGCATGGTGGTGTTGGGCTGACAGTTGGACTCAATATTAGAGGATGTTTCTAACCTTAACGATTCTATGACTACCCATCCTGAGATGCTACCACCAGAGATGCGCACCTGTGGGATTCAGTGAGTGGCCTGAAGTGCTCCCTACTGTTAAAATGTTGTGTAAGTGATCTAATCTAAAGGAAAAAACCAAACCAAAACAACAATAAAAAAGCCCCAAGAACTGGTCCCAAACTGCTGCAGGGCTTTATCTTTCAGTTTTGTTTGCTTAAACATACTTTGTGGAAGGCTGGAGAACACAGCATTGCTTTGTTTTTTTAAAAAGTACATCAGTTTGACTCCCCAGTCACCCCACAGGGCTGCTGCACAGTGCCCTACAAGCACACTAAAATGCCAGCAACAGATCTGTAGGGAAAGACTTGAGGTGGTGATTAATAAGAACCTCAAAATGAGCCAGCAATGTGTGCTCGCAGCCCAGACGACCAACGGCGTTCTGGGTTGCATCCAAAGCAGCGCAGCCAGCAGGGCGAGGGAGGGGATTCTGCCCCTCTGCTCCGCTCTTGTAAGATCCCATCTGGAGCCTTGTGTCCAGTTCTGGAATACCCAACATAAGAATATGGAACTGTTGGAAAGTGTCCAGAGGGGCCATGGAGACGATCCAAGGGCTGGAATAGCTCTGCTGTGAGGACAGGCAGAGAGAGTTGGGCTTGTTCAGCCTGGAGAAGAGAAAGCTGTGGAGAGATCTTAGAGCAGCTTCCGTATGGAAAGGGGATCCAGGAAAGCTGGGGAGGGGCTTTTTACAAGGGCAGGGAATGATAGGACGAGGGGGAATGGCTTTAAACAGAAAGGGGGAAGATTTAGATTAGACATGTGGAAGAAATTCTTCACAATGAAGATGGGAAGGTGCTGGCCCATGTTGCCCAGAGAAGCTGTAGCTGCCCCATCCCTGGAGGGGTTCAAGGACAGGTTGGATGGGGCTTGGAGCCCCTGATCCAGTGGGAGGTGTCCCTGCCCATGGCAGGGGGGTGGAACTGGATGGGCTTTAAGGTCCTTCCCAACACAAACCATTCTAGGATTCTCTGATCTGCCTACGCTGGATCCATCCGCTGGAGACAGCTCTAATGCTTCACCAGATGTGCTCTCAGGCACAGTGGAGGGAATTTTTCTATGAGACCTCCCTGCAGCTCTCACATCACACAGGGCCGGGGAAGGGATCTGCCAAGTCACATGCTCAGAACCACCTGAACAGCAGGATCCTGTAGATAAGGCTGCAGCCAGCCCTGCCCAGCATGATCGACACAACGTCATTTTGCACACACCCCAACACGCAACCTGATGCCACACAACAGCTTTTACAGCATTTTGAAATGGGGTAGATAACACACAGGAAAGTGTTTCACTCCCTGGGCACCTCCTCAGTTTCCTGCCCTGCAAGTCTTGGTTGGCGCCACAGCTGAAGAAAGTGCTGTAAGAACTCCAGCATTAACCGGCTCTTCAGACAGTGCCAGCGGAACGATGCTGTGAGCCACGGGACACACCTGACCCTCAGCTCAAAACAAAACCAACCTCAAAGAGCAAGGAGAAAAAAGCATCAAGGGACAATGTCCTGGGAGCTTGTGAACCTTCTGAGAAAGCTTCACACCAGGAACCTGCTCCTACACCTTTAACAGCAAAATATACAGCTGAGACACCACCCCTGCTCTCTCCAGAGGCTTCTCTGCCTCAGAGGGTTGGATTTTCATTATCCATAAGGTATCAAGCTTAGCTATGTGCCTCCAGGAAGAGGTCAGACACTCCTAGGAAGCAGCCGTTTTGAATTCCTGGTTTTGTTGTATTTGTACAGCACCCACCGTGGCAGAGGACTCGCTCCAGCTGCCTCTTAGCAACTCCAGTCACACAGCTTGGTGGCCGTCAAACAGGAATGCACGGCTTCGCGCACCAGGCTCTGGCTGCAGGCAAATGACCAGAACTTCTTCTGTACTGAGCCATTATTCAGGCTTATTCTAGGAGCTCTCTGAAGTCTTGGTTATTTAGACCGTGGTTTGATGACAAACGAGTGTTTTCCAAACACAGATGAGGAGACGCTCTTCCACAGAATGCGATTGATTCATTTTTTCCCCAACAGACACACTGCCAGGCTCTGACTTCTGCTCCCTGATGGTAAAACAACATTGCAGCGATCAATAGGCTGTGGTTTTCCACAGCCTGCATCCACACACAGCCCTTGTCTCCAAAACTTCCAGCATAACTGAGCAATGTCTGAAGGAGCTACACTTCATCTGTGGCTCTTGCAGCGCTGGCAGAGCCAAAACCCACGTGGGATGCACCCCACGGATTCCAACGGGCCCCCACCAGGAGAGACCCTTCATTCCAAACCACATCACAGGGATGGGCCTCGTGTGGACACAGCGGATGTCGGGGTACTGACCATGTTGCTCACCCCCTTGTTTTCCAATCACACTTTATTAGAGAAGAGTATTGCCTAATCTCTCACATTATGTTACTCAACGTTCAAAAAGAAGCAAAAGGTTCAAGTTCACATGTTGAGAAAGACATCAGCCTGAAAATGAGAAGTCTAAACGGAGATTTTTTCCTTGCTGCAAGCTGTACTTGGGAAACATCAGGCTGTTAACACAGATCTTCTGAGATTTCTTATCTGCCAGGAGACTGTATGAAAGGGAATTTTACTGCGCTTTAATTACCAACAGCTGGAAAAATGAATTGCAGCATCAGGAGAAAATTTGCAGAGGGCATCTCCAACCAAACGCAGCCCTTCAGCCATTCTAATAACAAGTTTCATAAGGAAACAACTGAAAAGCAGCTGGGACATGAGAATCACCTGCTGCTCCTCCAAGTATTCCAGAGACATCAGCTTTCCAAGGTGAACACAGTGCAACTCGCTGCATGCCACCACCATATGCAGTTGGCTGTGACCACTCCCACCACTCCCACCTGAAGTCCTGTGTCTAATTCCTGAATCCTCACTGTAAGAAGGATACGGAACTGTTGGAAGTGGTCCAGAGGAGGTCATGGAGATGATCCAAAGGCTGGAAAAGCTCTGCTATGAGGACAGGTTGAGAGAGTTGGGGCTGTTCAGCCTGAAGAAGAGAAGATTCCAGGGAGACCTTATAATGGCCTAACAGTACCTTAAGGGGGCTACAAGAAAGCTGAGGAGAGACTTTTTACGAAGCCATGGAGTGACAGAACGAGGGGGAATGGCTTTAAATTAGAGAGGGGAAGGTTTAGAGTAGATATCAGGAAGAAATTCTTCATGATGAGGGTAGGGAGGCCCTGGCCCAGGCTGCCAAGAGAAGTGGTGGCTGCCCCATCCCTGGAGGTGTTTAAGAGGTGGAACTGGATGGGGTTTAAGGCTCTTTCCAACCCAAACCATTTCATGATTCTATGATTCATATGGACGCAGTGCCCACTGCCCTCTGTGTTTTACCTCTCTCTGCAGGGACGAAGATGCATCAGTTAGACTGGAAAGTGTCACTGAAATCATGAACCAGGGTGACGAACCCCTGGTGTCCATGCTCACAAAGCAAAGGGTGCAGAAGCACTGGGGAACAGCCCTCTTGCCACCCGCAAGCGGATCCCTGCCCTGCTCCCACCCAGCAGTGCTGCCTCATGAAGGCACCATGGGGCATCTCATGTCTCCTTGCACCCATGTCCATGCATGGACACTTCTGCTTAGAATCACAGAATCGCTAGGTTGGAAAAGACCTTTGAGATCAAGCCCAACCATACATGTCCCTAAGCACCTTGTCTGCTCGTCTTTTAAGACAAGGAGTCAACAACCTCCCTGGGAGCCTCTGCCAATGCCCGAGAATCTGTTTGCTGAAGAAATTTTTCCCAACATCTAATCTGAACCTGCCCTGGTGCAACTTGAGGCCATTCCCTCTTGTTCTATTGTCTGTCACTTGGGAGAGGAGACCAACACCCACCCCACCACACCCTCTTTTCAGGCAGTTGTAGACAGTGGTGAGGTCTCCCTTCAGTTCCTTTTCTCCAGGCTAAACAACCCCAGCTCCCTCAGCCACCTCTCATATCCCTTCTCTTTCAGCCTCTTCCTTTCTCTGAATATCTTCCAGCCCCTCAAAGTCCCTCTTGCAGTGAAGGGCCCAAAACTGAGGACAGGATTCAAGGCGTGGCCTCACCAATGTACAGGGGCACAGTCACCTCCCTGGTCCTGCTTTCTGATTCCTCCCCTCTGGCTTCAGAGAGCTCCTATTTGAAGAGAAGCAGTATCTGCAGGAACATCACAGCTTCAGGACTCCCCAGGCCCCCGCAGGCACTCATCAGGCAGTTTCAGTTAACTGGGAACAAATGGATTTTCCAGCTGTGGGAAAAATTTCTCATACATTGGGAAAAAAGTTTTAGTGCAGCAGTAACGCGTGTACCAGAGCAACACGGAAGCGCCCACCCAGCGTCAGACCACCAGTCCCTCACAGGCGTCACCCAGAAGGATGCAATGGCTTTAAACTGGAAGGGGGAAGATTTAGATTAGACATTTGGAAGAAAACCTTCATGGTGAGGGTGGGGAGGCCCTGGCCCAGGTTGCCCAGAGCAGGGGTGGCTGCCCCATCCCTGGAGGGGTTCAAGGCCAGGTTGGATGGGGCTTAGAGCCCCTGATCCAGTAGGAGGTGTCCCTGCCCATGGCAGGAGGTGTGGCTGGATGGGCTTTAAGGTCCCTTCCAACCCAAACCATTCCATGATTCTATGAAAACATCATTTCAGGATCAGGGACATCCCATGCCAGGAAGAACTTGCATTCTCCTCAGTGTTCTCTTTGGTTTATAAAGCACCATTTACACTGCTACACAAATAATAACGATCTGCTTGGAGACAAAGTGGAGCTGGAACGAACGCCTGCCAGCAACCCTGCTTGCTCCGGCTGCTCAGGCCAGCATGCAACCACTGCTCAAAACCAGGCAGCGCTGATCTTCCAGCAGATATTTGATCTGGAATTTAACTGCCCTATTTATATTTCTCCATCTAGCTATTTTGCTGTACAAATCCCTTTAGCAAACTCACTTTTCCAAGAGGAAAACTTTCCAGCAAAGGCACAACCACAGCCTTCCACCCATCACCCATCTGCAAGTGAAGAGCTCCAAAGCAGACGCTGAGAGCATCCTCTCCCTCCGCGGTCAGCCAAAGAGGGGGATTAGCTGATCCCTGCTGATTGCACCACTGTCTCCCTTCCGCCCACTCCTTACAGCTAAAAATTCCCTCCTCAATCCTAAAATGAAATTTATATTCCCAGCTCAGGAGAAAAGAGGACATGAATCTGTTAGTGTGGGTCCAGAGGAGGCCACAAAGATGATCTGAGGACAGGCTGAGAGACTTGGGATTGTCCAGCCTGGAGAAGAGACTGTAGAGCATCCTTCCAGCGCTGAAAGGGGCTCCAGGAAAGCTGGGGAGGGGCTTTTAACCAGGGAGTGCAGGCATAGGATGAGGGGGAACAGTTTTAAGCTGAAAGAGGGGAGACTGAGATGAGATCTTAGGGAGAAATGACTGCCTGTGAGGGTGGGGAGGCCCTGGCCCAGGCTGCCCAGAGCAGGGGTGGCTGCCCCATCCCTGGAGGGGTTCAAGGCCAGGTTGGATGGGGCTTGGAGCCCCTGATCCAGTAGGAGGTGTCCCTGCCCGTGGCAGGAGGTGTGGCTGGATGGGCTTTAAGGTCCCTTCCAACCCAAACCACTCCATGATTCTATGATGCAAAATCCTTCTCCCAATTCAGTTTGCAATGTTTTGCTTTCGCCACAGTTCTGGCTCTGCTGGAGATACGGGCCTCGAATGTTTTGTCTACAAGCAGTACAAGAAAATCTGTGAAGAAACAGAAGTTGAGACCAGTCCAGAACTGCAGTTTACCTTTTCCCTCCCACCATTGTCAAACAGAACCCAACCAGCTTTCTGCTGCAGCAGGACCAAAGCTCTCAGAGCTTCAAACAAAGAAATAGGCATTAAGGCCAAGAGTGCAAGAGCTTGGTGCACTCCCCTGTTCTCAGAGAAGTGCTTTAGAAATGAGGTTTGATTTGTTTGCACTTCTGTTTGCCAAGTCAGTTTTGCTCCTTGCCCCTTGTTCCCTCTCTGGGAACAGCAGGAGAACGTTTCCTTCAGTGTGTCGCTGACTTCATGACAACTGATTAAAACTGCAAGAGCAGCTAGAGCCTGGCTGCCCCCAAGGTTAACCACACATCATCGTCTTGTGTTTGACCAGAAACTGAACAAATCAGCTAGAACTGCCGCACAGAATCTGGAAGAAAACTTACAGGTGCCTGGTTTGATCGAAAATGGGGACAAATCACCAATTCCAAACTCTAACACTGCTCATCCTGGAGAGGCCTGGGGCCAGGAATGCGTTTGCACGGCTGACAAGTGGGAAGAGCCGCTGGTCAGTGCTGCTCCCACTGGCTGGAGGCTTCACTAGAGGACACCGAGGGTGCAGGCTCTGCCCCAGGACACTGTGTCAGCCCATGACTTCAGGACGGTGCCATTAGTGCTCAGAGCTCGAAGAACCTGTAACTACCACAGCTACAAAGAGGCGTGTTCCACCACCACCAGAGGTGGCCAAATCCCTAGAGAGCCTAGAAGCGACCTCCCATGTTTCAAACAGTGGATGAAAAACCAAGCACTCTCCCAGACCTCAGCAAGGGGGTAACCACCTCTCCCAGAGGAGCTGCATGTCTTGTGCTGATGTTGATGAGCTGGAGCCGACCCGGTCTGACTACAGCAAACGTGGCATAAAGCCAATCAAGCAACCATGCCAGCATCCTCCCAGGGAACGGCACTGCTGCAGGTGGAGCTGGGCAGGGAACGAGACCTGTCTGGAGAAAAGAGAGGACCTGCTACCCACGTGCAGGACACTCACTCCTCTGTAAGACACAAGTAGTGCGGCAGCACAGGCTAACCCATAGTTTTAGCGCCAGAGGCAGCTATTCTACATGAATTTCATGGAAGCCACTTGCCTGTCTTTCACTCTGACTTGGTGCTCTGCTCATTTCCTTCACATAAAGGTGACCCACAGCTTTGTTTTTCATATTGCTCGTCTTTGACATCATGGACCGTGTGTCCGTTCCTTACTCCGAAGCGGTTACTGTGCTTCCAAGGGGACAAACGCCAATAAACAGAGACATTTCCCTCTCACAGGAGGGGTTTGAGCCAAGAGCATGCAGAAGCATAAGTTAACCAGAGTAAATAAGTCTGGGGGGGAGAAAAGTCGCACCAGCAATAAACTTGAATCTGGAGGGGAAAAAAACAGTTTAGAAAACGGAGACTCCAAAATTTCCAAACATCCAAAGCTGAGTAAGAGCCAAGTAAGGGAAAAATAAACTCATCCTGTAGTTTATAGTTCAGGATGCCTGATTCCTCCTTCCATGTTCTGAGAAAAGGTTCTGTGGTTTTTAGTGTAAAAAGCCGAGATATATTAAACAATAGTGGGAAAAAAGCCCCAAAAAGCACATTCTGCTTTGTATCTCTGCCTGCAGAACTGCTGCAAAGTCACATCCTGAGGACCTGCAGCCGTCCCTCAGGGCTCAAAGAGCCTCAGAGCCCACATCCAGCCCCAACCTCCCCAGCTTGTGCTGGATGCATTTTGGGTTATTTTGGTCATGCTGTTTCATGGAATCTATGCTAACTTCCTCCCAGGAAACATCGTGTCCTGCACTTCCTTGATCCGGGCCAGCATCCATAACCCAGAACTGGAAAGCCCCTCTTCCAGCATCTAGAAATGCAAGAACTTTGTCAGAAGCCGTTTACAACCCGTACGTGTGTAACACAGCTCATCTGCCTGGCCTCCTGGTGTCCAACGCAGGGTGACCTCACGCTGCAGCCCCAGAGCAATTCCACAGCAGAAAAGGGCAGGCAATACACACCAGAAACACACAACTGCTCATTTCAGCCCTTTTTTCCTGTTTCCACTCACGGCTGCCAGTGGTGTCAATTAACGAACCCCACGCAGACAAACGAGGTGTTAGAGCTGGTGTTTCTCGCCCATGGCACCCACACACGCTGCTCACACTCGCTGCTCCCTGTGCCACCCGCTCTGCTCCCAGCAAAGTTCAGACCTCCTGACCCATGCAGGCTGCCTGCAACGCTCCGCGGCGCACGCCTGGGGCAGTCAGACCTTGCGTCCTCAACCAGAGTTATTAAATTCACTGTCACTGTGCTCGCAACAAAGGGATTTTCCAGTCTCAGTTCCTTGCCCTTCAAACTTCTGCTTCCGAAGGGTGATCACACCATCACAGCTCCAAATGCACCTGGAAAGCAGGGCTCTTCCAGCCCTCTAAACACCCTCTCCTGCAGCTGTCCCCTAATCCACTGGAGATGCAAAGAAGCATTCAGACCCTTAGGCCTTGGTAAGATGAGGCAAATGTCCAGCTGCTGAAAGGATTATTCCATGCGTGTGTGGGCCTGGCAGCTGCGCTGGGCTATAACTACCTGAGAGGAGGTTGTGGAGAGGAGGGAGCTGGGCTCTTCTCCCAAGGGACAGGGGACAGGACGAGAGGGAATGGCCTCAAGCTCCACCAGGGGAGGTTCAGGCTGGACATTAGGAAAAACATTTTCACAGAAAGGGTCATTGGGCACTGTCAGAGGCTGCCCAGGGAGGGGGTTGAGTCACCTTCCCTGGAGGGGTTTAAGGGATGGGTGGACGAGGTGCTGAGGGACATGGGTTAGTGATTGATGGGAATGGTTGGACTCGATGGTCCAGTGGGTCTCTTCCAACCTGGTTGTTCTATGATTCTATGATTCTATGGAAGGGGACTGGGCACGGGCAGCGGAGCCGACCGACCGCTGCGGCATCCCTGGTATTTTTTGACAGGTCAAGACCTGGAGACGAGGTCAAGAGAGGGGCAGAAACTGTAGGGAAAGAGGCGAAAGCCTGTGGGAAGGCTTGTTGATCAAGAAATGAGAGTCCTGAGGAAAACTGAGGGGGACACAAACAGTCCCTCGAGCATGAGGCAACAGAGGGCAGGGGATCCACTGACAGATCTTTCATCTCTGCGCAGCCTCCTCTGAGAGAACAGTCGCACGACAGCCCCGAACGCCCCATGGGGCGTTCGGGGCTGTCGTGCGACTGTTCTCTCAGCTCCATTATCCACGTTGGGGTGGGCACAGAGAAGCTTTTTGGTTTCTAATCTCAGTCTCCCCATCAAACAGAGAACATGCCATATGAGAGAACCCACTCAGCAAAGGCCTGAGACTGTGAGAAAAAGCACCTCCAGGGCCACCATCGCCTCCGTGGCTCGTCCCTCGGCCGAACCCCCCACCCAAGCAGCTCGGCTCGTGTCAAGCCGCCTCAAGGAAACTCAGTCAGAGACTTGCAGGTCCCGGTTTAAGGAAAGTCAATCCCAAACTCGAAGCTTGAGCCGCAGAGGGAGGCGGACGCTGGGACACCGAACTCATTCCCTTGGGAAACCTCAGCTCGTTCCCCTCTCGCACAGCCCCCCCCGCCAGGCCTCGAGCCCTCACCCGCGGCTGAGAAGAGCCGGGGAGAAGCGGCACCCGGCCCAGCAGCCCCGTCCCCAGTCCCCTCACACACACACACACCCCCCCCGTGCGAGGAGCAGCCCCGCGGTGGGTGCCTCCACCGCCCCCCGCCCCGTGGCTCCGCCGGGGCTCCCCGCGGCCCAGCCCCGCGAGCCCTCGCTCGGGGGGGGGTCGGGGATCGGGCCCGGCCTCCCGCCCTCCCGGTACCTGCGGTCTCGGCGCCCCGCGCACCGCCCCCGTGCCGGCCGCTGCGGCCGCCGGGCCCCACCGCCCCCAGCGTGACGTCACCGCCGCGACGGCCAATGGACTGCGGCGAACCCGGCCGGCGTCGCGACGCGACCCCGCTGGTAACAGCACGGGGGCCAATGGCGGCTCGGCGGCTGCGAGCCACGCCCCTAAATGGGCGTGGCCGAGCGAACACCCCTCCCTCCGCACCCATTGGCCACGCCCCCATCCCCTCCCCGTGTGAGAGCCTGGGGTGCGCCGGCTCTATCGTTAGAGAAATAAGGACCTTAAAGCCCACCCGGTTCCACGGGCAGGGACACCTCCCACTAGATCAGGGGCTCCAAGCCCCATCCAACCTGGCCTTGAACCCCTCCAGGGATGGGGCAGCCACCACTGCTCTGGGCAACCTGGGCCAGGGTTTCACCACCCTCACAGGGAAACGCTCCCCACGATCTTATCTCAATCTTCCCCCTTCCAATTTAAAGCCAGAGCCTGGAGGAGGGTGAGAGGAAACCTCATTGCTCTCTGCAACTNCCTATCCCTACGGGTCCTTAGGGAAAGCCCCTCCCCAGCTTTCCCAGAGCCCCTTTCCGACGTGGAAGCTGCTCTAAGGTCTCCCCAGAGCTGGTTTTTTTCCCAGGCTGAAGAACCCCAACTCTCTCAGCCTGGCTCCAGCCCTTGGATCACCTTTGTGGCTTCTTCTGGAGCCGCTCCAACAGTTCCACATCTTTCTTGTGTTGGGGATTCCAGAGCGCTATCCTACAATTGTGTTTGTTTGGAACAGAACTTTCCACACGAGGCATGATTTGGCAATCTTTATATCCACAATACATCATAACCATGCACAAAAATCAAGGGGGGGTGTATATTTACAGAGTGAATTGCACTTAACACAGGAACCAGGAACAAAAATAAATGGAAGGAACTTCTCTCCTAGGTGGCATGAAGATCCGGTGCTATAGATAGCCTGCAAAGCCTGACAGACAACACTGCTGAGCATTATCTGACTGGTTTAAAATAAGAACAACTGTTATTTACTGAAACAGTGCAGCCCTGGAGAGCCTCATCTCATGGAAACATTCCACCTATCACCATTCAAACCACATTATCTATTAGTCTGCAAGCCACAAGAACCCAATCGTAGCCCTGACTCATTGCATTCTGCTCTTCACCCGTCATTGCCTGGTTTTCCTTTTCTTATTTGCAATTCAGTCCCCTACCTTTAATACTGGTTTTCCTTTTCTTATCTGTAATTCAATCCCCTACCTTTAATACTGTTTTTCCTGTTTTGGTTTGTTTCTTTACAAAGGAAAAAGGCCTCTCCCTAAGCGATCGAGTCACTTCATTAGGATCTTTTTTTCTTCTACAGAGTCCAGAACCATTCAGCAAGTTCTTCCTTCATGCTTGGAAAAGAAATGATCACCAAGCACAGGAAAGACTCAACCATTAACAGCCCACAAATAGACCCACAACTTCTGGAACAGTACAGCATGCAGGAATCAGTGTTGGGAAGAAAAAATACCTACTGTACAATTTTCCAAGCATCTTTTGTGATCTACTCAAATAAAAGGCACAGACCAGTCCTTACTGTCCCAACATGTCCAGTTGAGAGCACTCTCTCCTGTTCACCCAAGATTACCCTGTTGCCAGCCCTTCCACACACTGTGGGGTCACTGCAAGTGCTCCAAGAGCACAGCATCCAAACCGGGGATCTCTAGGATGCACCCATCCTTCTACTGCTTCTAACCAGCTATAAGTGCTGAGAAGCAGCCACAGGGGGAAAAGGGGATCACAGGGCCTTCTCCTTTTACCAAATGGTTGTGGTCTCAGCAGCACACAAGAAGTCTTACTAACAAAGTAGTAAGCAGTCACTCATCAACTGGGTTTCTACATTTATACAAGTATGGAGCTTTAAAACTTCCCGTGAATCAAACTTCCTTGGTCAGCACATGTTACAGACTAACTCCTGGTGGAGATCCAAGACTTTAACTCACCCAGTCTGTAACCACCTGACTCGATAGGAAGAACTTAGATTGAGGTGGTCCACTCAGTGCATCCGCTCACCACCAAATCATTTTTAGGTGTGATTTTTGGCCTTTACACTCTCTATCATTAACAGGGTAGTTAGCAGAAAAGCTCTGGTCTAATACTGCATCAGAGAGCTTGTTCTAAATATCAGAAGGAGACTTCAACTGTGGTTTAAATCGTTGATGCTGGGTGCTAAGCACCCAGTACCTTTTAGTGTTATTTTTGAAGAGTTAAACTTGACATCCAAGCAAAGCAAGCACGGCATATATTCCTGCTTCCACAGGCAGCTTTCCTGACATTGGGAGTTTTACATAAGCCAAGTTCTGCCCTCAAACCTCTTCTAGCAGATGGAAGAGAACTGAAACCTCTTCGGTTTCCCTGACAGCGATTGCTGAAAGACACAGAACCAGTGAAGCTGCAGCACAGAGCCGTCCAGGGATGCTACATTTAACTGTTGTTTTCACTTCAGGACAGCATGGTCGAGGAGTCTGGCTTGTTGGAGAGCCACTTTGAGTGTCAGACAGCCCTCCAACCGTTCTCACCTCCTGGAGATTCCTCCAAGTCTTCCCCTCCGCGATTTCAGCAGCCATTGCCAACAGTGGGTGAGGTTGTAGCTATGGTTTGAGGAGTGCGTGCTTTCAGCACAGCAGGGTACTCGAGATTGAAAGCATTTCCCCTGCCCGTACACAGGAAAGTGGTTTTACTAGGCAGAACTGTTCACTGTCCTTTTTCTACCAGCATGAATGGCCCTGGGCTCAGTGGAATCAAACCCACAGATAGGCTGCACCTCCAACTGCCCAGAGAGCAGCACAGCAATCTGGGAGAGTCAATACCTCATCCAATAAACTGTGCGACCAGCAGATAAACCATCACTCACTTTACAGTGCTCACATAAGCATTGTGTGTGCGCACACGCTTCCCACATCTCAGGTACACCAAACAGTCCTGCAGCAAAAGGCAGGAGGCCTTTCCACATCACACAATAGATCGCCAGCAACTTCACCAGCATGAACAGAATAGGTCCTAGATCTACCTGCTCGGAAAGGGCTTTAGTCGACACACAGAGAATTGTACAAAGTCTCTTCAGTACCCATATAATTTAACAACACTTGTGCCCTAGACACAAACCTTTCACTGGGACTCCAAGGCAAAGTTTAGCACGTTCCACAAAGTCAAAGACTAAGGAAAATCTCTTAATAGACAAAGTGACTAAACAGCTTCTCAACTTCTTATACCAGGCCCAACCAACTCTAGAAACACTGTGGTAAGAACAGGATTTGCAGAGTAAACACATTAATACATCACTCTGAACTAAAAAGTCTCTGTTAACAGCATGATGATTCTTCATGCCATCCAACCCACTTCTTTAGAAAAAGTTGTGCTCAAGAATTAAGGAGCCCAGCTCCGCTAGCATCCACCTGCTCTTGAATTAACTGTTTTCAGTATCTCAGCATTTCCCATTCTCTGATAGTGGCCTCACCTGCCAGTCTCTTAATTCTGACTGCGCACCTCATCCTGGACCTCAGAAAGGAGACTTCACTACTTCCCACTGGCTGCACCTTCTCTTATCATGATGCCAATAAAGTAAATAACAAGTGATGAAAGTGCTTCCTGAACCGGAGCACCCTTAGGACAGAGCACTCGTGATGCCTAAAGAGGAATTCATACCCTCATGCAATGTGATTTGGCTGCAGGCATGCATTCTTTCACCTTGTATGCATCCTCTAGAAGATGGAAAGTGGAAGTGCCAGGCACCACGCGCACCTGCTGCTGGGAACTAGAGCTCTTCAGGTACTTACAGTGCAAAGTTAAAGGCATTGGTCTGAAGTCTTACAAAAGAAAAGCCATCATAGTTAGCCGCCCTTAATTTTATTCCGTAACCAGACAGAACAGTGGAGACTGGAATGTCAGATTTCCCCTTCAAGCACAATTCACAGTTTCATATTTGCTTTGTATCAGAAAAGGAAAAAAAATCAACTCACTAATATGCAGGTAGGATTCACCAAGTGAGGTACAGTCTCAGAATACAGAGCAAAAAGTGACTGCAAATCGCTTCATTTTCCTCCAGAGAAAGCAGATGGTTTCCAACTCTTCCTTTAGAGAAAAAAAAAAATCCCAGCGATTGCCTCACCACAACATTCAGCGCACACCGGAGGGGATGCAAGTGCGTAAGAGCCAGTGAACGATGGAAAGCCATCATCGCAGAGGATTTCCACAAGCTAGCAAGAGACTGACTACACAGAGTTGTGGTAACATTCTTCCCATTCAGCAAAACAAAGCATGACAGGAGTTAGCCCTGCTGACGACAGATCTGTTAAATCAGGTGAAGTACAATCATTTGAGAATTACAGTCTGCGGTTCAGTAGAATGGAATAAGAGGAAAACAACGGGTTAGTAGTTATTACGTGAAATCTTAATATTATGAGTTGTAGCAGAGGTTGAGAGGATTATGCACAAGGTCAACAGTGAAAGATCACGAAGAGAAAGTTTGAGATGCTATGGTTCGGCAGGAGTTTTACAAAATGTATAAAGAATTGTGTTTCTCTACAACAACCGAAACCCTTACGAGTGCAGGTATATACATGACATGAAAATATTGCTTCACTCACTCAAACAGGGGTAGGAGAGAAAGAGCAGCATGCAAAAAAATCCCGGAACTAGAGAAGATTCCTGCTTTCGGACACTGATCTACAGGACAAAAGAAGCCTACTTGTACAGGTTGCAAACGGTTTCTGAAATCAATATGCTGGCACTTACTATACAGTAACGTTAACTGATTAACGTAAGCCATGAATAAATACTAAGCCACTTCCTAAAGCCTGTGCAAGCAGCACAGGCACCCACGGCGGCAGAGAAAGCAATGCAGACATACTTCATTGTTCCCAAATAAATCATGAATAGAGGAAGATTTCCCAAGCAGGAAACTGTAAACTACACAGCCAGACTAACTGCATTAGGGGCAGTTACATCATAAGTAATGTTATTGTCAACAGCTTTCTGTGTGTGCGGCCACTAAAAACCTCCCTGTGAGACTTTACCAGGACAGACAATAGAGTGTTTGGTAGGATAGCCATTTTCTTTTAATTTCTCCCCCATGTTTACAGAAACACAATTAAAAAAAAAAATCTGACTACATGAGGAAAAAAAACCTTGTCACCTAAATGTAGTTATTTCTTCAGCTGTTACAGTCAAGTCTCCATGGTTTCTCTCCCAGAAAAAAGAACTCAAACCATTTGAGGAGAGTGTTTCATGGGATAATATCCAGCAGCAGATGTTCCAACACAAACACGTCTACCAGATCAGTGCCTACATTTCAAGCCCAAAAGTCACCACACTGAAGGGTATTTCAAAGGCAGGGGAATGTTAGCCCTACAATTAAAGCTCTAAGATGAAAGGAGGGAGTTGGAATGGGGTAAAGGAGGAAGAGGGAGTCACGGAATCACAGGAGATAAGTGCACACAGGTTTCTAAATGAAGCACAGACAAAGTGAAGGGCACAGGAGTCATCTACAGGAGGTCACAGGTTCTGACAGCACTGGAGTTTGTTGGATTTCTGTCCATCGGTGGTTGGTGGGACACTGATGTCAACTACGTTGTTGCCAGGAGACTCATCGTGCGCAGACCGATCTGCAATCTGCTTCTGCGAGACAATGCGGTAGATTTCTGAAAGGAGAACAGATTTGTTAGAACCCAGAAAGGCACGGCCACCAGCAGAGCACGTGCACACGGTCGAACACGAACACGCTAGGTGCAGGAGGTGCTAGAACCCAAAAATGAGAAGATTTGAACTTGAGAGCTGTGAAAGGGAGTCTAGTCTGACCAGCTGTAGCATGCAAGATCTGGCTGGCTTTCCAGCTCTGGAATGGATACACCAGCTCTGTCTGGAAAAGTTATTAAGGCAAGATTCCTTGCCATCTTCCACAACAGTACTTCCTATCACGTTTCTTTTCAATGACTCTACAAACACGGGTATTACTAAAAGGCTTCAAAAATCAGAAAAAAAGCAGGAATGCTCATTTCTAAAACAAGAAATAATCTTTTTTGATTAAAACTAACATGGGTACCATAATCAAGAAACACCAACCCCCAGGATGTGGCAGAACGTCACAGCGCAGCAGCAATGGCAGTTCTCAATTTCACGCTGCAGCATCTGGCCAGCTGCTACAACCAAATGCCTACGCCTCTTCGCAACCAATCAGCTTTCTACCCATGACAATGAAAAGCTACATTGTTCCACAAAGCCCCATATTGATCTGAAAATGCTTTTCCTGAGAGAATTAATTTATTCGACTCAAATTAATTTATGCCTGAAAGCACGCGGATCCACAAAGCCATGACCGCCAAAGGGAGACTGCTGGGTTAAAAGCTTGCAGAAACAAACAATTTCAACTGCACGGTTTAGAAGAAATTATTTAAGTTGAAAGGTTTTTGAATTACTTATTTCACTGAATGTAAGCCCTCGTTGCAACTTCCCTTCATTGTGAGACAGGAAAAGGGCAAGTACCTCCCTGGAAGCCTGCGGTAAATATTATGGTCACATTCATACAGCCACAGCCGCCCAGCAGCAATATCCAAAGCCTTTAGCAAAGATTAAAGCTGGTGGGGACTATGTGGGGTTTGTTTATGTAGATATTTTTTTTTTTACAAAGGCAGCCACACACATTTACATGATAAACTTTAAGGTCCCTTCTAACACAAACCATCCAGCATTTTGTTTAAAATGGGAATCTTTACTCCCAGACCAATCTTGCTCCCTGCAGCAAGGGATGAGGAGAGCTGCAGAGAGGCTGTCACGCCCCTCCTCACATGCTCCATGCTGTATATCAGCACTAGCAGTTTCAAGTCATCTCAAGCCCTCCTTGCTTTGAGGAAGCATTTGGGTCTGGCTTTTTATTCCCCAGTCTTTAGTGATCCCTCAAACTGGTGGCCAATAAGGAAGCACATGTCCTGCTCCCACCCTCCTCCAGGTCACCGACGGTTGCTCCCAATGTTCTACACAGCATTTTCCCAGGTTTCTTTCCCTCCCTCAGAAGGGAGATCCTGCCCCATGTCATCACTTCAGGAGCAGACTCTGCAGGACTACTCAGTCTTACCGGCCACATCCCCACTTGTCCCTGAACCACTCAGCACTTTGGGGAGCAGCGTTTGGAGTTCAGTTAGCCCAGGCCTGACCTCAGCTCAAGCTCTGGCTTCATCAGTGTTTCATCCCTTACAGCAAATGCTTCCTTGGGCTCTCTAAGTGCCACTTTCTCTACCCAGGTCAGTCTCAGGCCAGCACCGCAATGGAAAACAGGATGGATGGCGACTGCTGAACTTGGAGCACTAGAACCACAGATGCCACCTCAAAGCACCACGGAAGCGGCCCCAGATCCAGCCAATTGTCAGAGCAGTGAATCGGCTGCAAGGCTGCCCTGCACAAGAGATCAGCTCCAGCACCACACGCCCTTCTCCATGGCTTTGTCTCAACAATATTCCCCAGTTGCTTCACCAGTAGGTCTAATAACAAAACCCAAATCCAGCTGGGCAGCAAATATAACCCATTCCCAGTCTGTCAGGCTTTTTGCTTCCTGGGACAGCCTGGCTATCCTTTTTCTCCTGCCTGCCTCTTCTTGCTAGTCATCCTCCAACTGCAACATGCTTCTGGTGCTGACTAAGCTGGCCTGTACCAGACCTACTGATCTCAACTTCCTACTGCTGCCCTGCACGTCTGCAAAAGGAACCTGAAAGAGCCCGACTTGTAGAGTTCATCATATTAAAAGTCAGATTTTTCTTAGGAAACAAGAACACAAAGCCAATTCTTTGGTCAGCATCCAATTAACCGCAGACATCAGACACTTCCTGATCATCAAGCAGAACGAGGACAAAGGCTCATTCTCGTTCAACCGAAATCAATATCTGGTCACAACAAAAGCTCAGAAATGGTCGCGTGAGATGCTGTGGGACATATAGATCAGACACCACTTTCCAAAAGAGTCTACAGCCGTGGACCATCCCTGGAGGGATTTAAAAGACACAGGGGTGTCGTGCTTATGGACGGAGTTTAGTAGTGGACTTGGCAGTGTCAGGACTCGATCTTAAGGGCCTTTTCCAATCTAAAAGATTCTGTGATTTATGGGTCTAGAGTTCAGCTGTGGTAAGCAACAGTCAGGAACTGGATCTTGCCAACTCTTCATGTTCACGGGATGGATCTTAAAGATACTTCCAAGAGACAGAACAAGCACACTGACAAATTATATGGCGTTTTCCCCTCTTTAGGACAAGGTTCAGATCTCACGGGGCAGCCAGAGGTAGAAGAGCAATCCAATACCTGTTTGATAGCCTTTTTCCTATTTAGATATGACTTTGAAGCGTTCTTTGCCAATTCTCAAGCACTTGACCTTAGAAGTGGGAGACAATGCTCTGAAACATCAACAAGTAGCTTTCCTGTTGCCTCAAACAGCCTTTTGAGACATGACTGTTGCAGAACAGAGTGGAAGGCAGGTTCTGAGAGCAGGGATGCTCGAGTTTACAGGAGTTTGCTAGCCCCTGTTCAGAAAGCCTGCAGGCCTGTGCTGGTTTCCCTCTCCCTGGGGTGTGACAGCATCAGGCTTCCCAGGACTCTGCTTCCAAGGATTAACTCAGGCACAGAGCTACCCAAATGCTCTCACCCTGAACTGATGCCAGAGCAACATATCCTCTGGGACACAGCGCTAAAGCATGAAGTGGTGACATGCTACTACAAGCTAAAGTCTAACTAACATTACAGATCAGGCCAAACCCAAAGATTGGGAGAAGGCATCCACCCCGGCTGAAGTAACATCACAGAGATGAGCCTCTTTTACACATCTCTCTCGCTCTGTGCGCTTACCATTTCTACTCTCAGCAGATATCCTCTCACCACTTCAATCCCGTCCTTTCTCCTTCTTCGGCCTCATGACCATACAACTCTCAATTCTTGGTCAATCTCACTTGGAAGGAAATCAGGTGAGTTCCCCATGTGCTGCGCTTGGCCCAGAACAGAGCTGCGTTCTTCCAGAGGCCAAATCAGTGCTCAGCTCAGATTTGCAACACCAGCTGGAAATCCCCATGAGTCTACAAACAGCGCTTTGGCAATGGCCTAGCAAAGCAAGGAGGACTCGCTGGTGCATCTGCAGTGATAAAGCATTACTGGTGAATCCCAGGCCTTGCGCAGTAGGGCGCTCCCTCACTCAAGGGCCATGAAAATACATGCAGGCAACATCTGAAGGAATGGAAATTCTAAGGTTCAGTCTGAAAGAAGTTAAAATGAAATAGTAGAGTTCTACTGCCTGGAATGCCCCTGATACCACATGCAGTGGACCTGCTGGATGAGCCATGCAAGCCTTCCCATGCAAGTTTGAAGCTGCAGCGGGACACTGCACTTCAGCAGTTCTAGATGCTGAAGAACATTCCTGGGCAACAGAAATCATAAGCCCTGGCGTCATTATGGTCTGTGGCCACTAGCACATTCTCAGACCATTCCTGGGACTCCTGAGGGATATTCCCAGTAGGCAGTTATGCTGCTGGTGCAGTCACCTACAACCCTTGCCATCAGCCAAGAACAAGAGCTCAGAAGTTTGGACAAAAATACCATGGACTAATCTGCTTTGGTGCAGGGGAACACACTGGAACAGGTAACTTCCTAATGTGGTTGTGGCTTCACTGCCAAGGTTTTGCACAGGCACAGAACTACTGCTGCCTTTACAACAGCGCTACTACAATACCGTGAATTTATGGGACATGAGGAGATTAGAAGCTTCCAGATCCTTGGGCAGAGGGGTGTGGGGTGGGAGGACAGAACACAAGGAGGAGATTAGAAGGCTCACACACTGACCATCATTCCCAACATTCATAAACAAAACATTCTAGGTAACTGCAAGACATGCCCGAGTGGAAGCTCTGCTACCTCTAGAGGTGCTCCAAACCCGTACAAAACCATACCTGTGAGGATGTTCTTGAAGGCTTCTTCTACATTTGTTGAATCCAGAGCAGACGTTTCAATAAAAGATAAGTTATTTTTTTCTGTAATAAATAACAAGTTAAAAATGTTAAAGGTACTTTATTTCACACCTTTACTTTGAAATCTCAACCTTTATTTTTAGGCCAAACTGGCCAAGGTACAGTCTTTTTTTCCCCTGTTCCTAGTGTAACACCTTGGTGCACTGTTCATTTAGCTGTAGTTTCAGCAGCGGCATCCCTGACCACTGCCACAGTGCGAGAGCATTTTCCTCACTGCCGTATTTCCTTGCAACATTTCCTCGCTTGTTGTATTACTTGTCTAAACAACATTCTCATCTACAGATAATTCCTAGAAGTGCCTTGAGGAAGAGCACAGAGAAAAGCACATTGGCTGTAATAGGAAAACTTCTCCTCTGCAATCCCAAAATGATCAGACCTGCCCTTTCCTAATCAAGCCCCACCCCCAAAGTACACTAACCCGGCCAAATGCCGGGTCCTGCACTTGGGGCACAACCACCCTATGCAGAGCTACAGACTGGGAGAAGTCTGTCTGGAGAGCTGCCAGGAGGAGAGGGACCTGGGGGTGTTGGTTGACAGCGACTGAACATGAGCCAGCAGTGTGCCCAGGTGGCCAAGAAGGCCAATGGCATCTTGGTTTGTATCAGAAA